>JAOTRI020130782.1:0-11433 GCA_028564885.2 Zoanthus sanctaehelenae
CAAGTTTGGACGCATGTGATTGGTTTGAATTTGCAATAACTGAACTAAAAATAAGTCGGTTCGTAAAAACGCCGTGATACTAGAACATTGAAGTTGTTCGCTTCTACTTATGGACTCCTGGCCATTGTTAATACTACATTTTCTACTACAAATGAAAATGGTACTTAATAAAAGACGATTAACAAACCTGAGATGGCAGAAAGAAGACCTGATCCAAGAAGTGAAGTCTTACTCGGCAGCGCACCTAGGTGGGAGATTACAACAGATTTTAATAACTTTAGTGCAAATAAAAACAATGAACCGGTGTGTTTTTACCACGCTGTTTTCAAATTACACAGCTGGGACAAACTATTTTGCGACAATCTAATGACGAAGGCAGGACTAAAACCTTTTGAATCTCCTACGTCACGTGTTAATCGCTCATATATGCGTTATTATTCACGTATGTCGTAAAGATCTGTTGTTTGGTTCCTAACCGACGGCTTACAAGCCTAAAACTCGCTAGTTTAAATGACGCATTGCCTTCAAAACAAGCTTAATGGTTTAATCATTTAATCTCTACATGAGGCCACAAAAGAAAAGAAGCTCCTCTTCTAAGCATTTCAAAACTAATCCTGGAAAGAAACTCCATCAACGGTCCTACAAATATGTAGCTAAATCCTACGAGCCTAGTGGCCCATGGAGCCGGCGCTTATCTCCGGTTTCTGTAGTGTTAAGCGGATGAGAGTCTTTAATTCCCCCTGGATGGGACACTAATCCATCGCAAGTTAGCTCCTCATTTACCTACCCCAGGAGGATGGAAAGCTGAGTTGGCTTAGGCAGAATAGAAGGCCACACAAAGATTCAGATCTCGGCAAAGTGCCGGGATCGAACTCGGGACCTCGTCGTTGGAAAGCAGAGATCTTACCAACTGCGCCAACCATGTCCGCCTACAAATATAAATCATAGTATCTAACTGTAACACAAGATGTGTTTGTTGACTTGGAAGTTTTCCAAACCTAGCAACCTAAATGACATGTTCGGCAGGACATATACCCCAAATTCCATCTATAATAACCAAGTGAAGTGACCTGTTCCCTACGTGAGTTCCTGTAGCTCAGTGGGTAGAGCGTCTCACTTGTAATCAGAAGATCATGGGTTCGATTCCCGTTAGGGTTCAGAAGATTTGTGCTTGTGACAGCACGAACCTTTCTTACTACAGTTATTTCCAAGCAGCAGATGCATATTAAAAATTACATATCCAAACCTGTTGTGTTTGTCGACAGGGTCCCCGTGTAGTCCCACGTTTCTTCATCATTCTTGAACACATTGAGTTTCTTGGCTTTCTAATTTGCAAAGGAGACCAAAAATGATAAATATGAAACATTTTCATTGTATTGTGAAGAGCAATTGTGATAATTTTTACATCCCGAGACCTGGGCTAAAAATTCTCTAAGTTTAAATTTAAACTTGTATTTATGACTCAAGAAAAAATAAAATTTTATGCTTTTTCCAGGCCCCATTATCCTCCTCCTCTTTTAATTATTGAATCATTCTCAATTCAGTATAATTCTACTCTATTTGTTGGTTATTAAAAAGTGCTTGGGTTTTCCAAAGCAATACCTGGGCTGATTCTTTTCTTTGTTACAAAAAAGGAAAGAGTACCACTTACCTTAGAATAATCAATCTTTAATGTACAACAACCCGCAAATATGTCTTGACCATTTAGAGCTGCAAGCGCTTGTTGTGCGGACTCAACTGTTTCATATTTGATTATGGTTAAGTTGTTATTCTTCATAAAGAGCTCATGTCAGCACTTACACGCAGTGTAGGTGTAAAAACCTTACCTCATTTTGTACGTTACGACTGTAGGTAGCATCCGTCACAAAATACATTCAACTATTAACCCTTTCAGTTATCAACACCCAACTTCTCCTTACATAACACATAAAAAATAAGACATTTAGTGAATGAGAAATTGAGAATCGATCAAACATGGCAAACTACAGAAGATTAATAGTGGAATTCTCTCAAACTTTCTCAATAAGTATGGGAACAAGTTGGGAGAATTCAGTACTACAACTGGAACTGAAAGGATTAACTGTATTTACGGTTCTGTTGCCCTGCAGAACCTAATCCACAAAACTTTAGCTTGGTTACAGTTCTATTGGAGATTACCACCAGGGCCCAGTTGTTCAAAAGCCGATTAGCACTAACCCAGGGTTAAATGTTTAACCCACAATCTTGTTTCCAATCTTATGAGGAGAGATTTTAGCTGTAATATTGGTATTAACAAGACTTTTTGTTGAAAAATCCAAACAGTATTCATAAATAGCCTTTTACCTTTTCTTAAAGAAGAAATTCTTTTTTGAATTTTTTCTCAACCTAGGGTTAAACTTAACCAGCCTTTGAACAACTGGGCCTTGTATGACTGCAGTGATAACTACGTACGTCCCCACAGACGCTCGATACTAAAATTAGACATTTGTACCCAGCGATTTTAAAAGTAGATTCACTACACTACTGGAATTTTCAAAATGACTGAGCTGTGACCAAAAGGGGCAACGTTTTGTTCATTCACTGGTGATGGTTGAACAGGAAGAAAAAATCTTGATCTTGATTGCTGAGAGATTTTAGCTGTAATTTTGGGATTGACAATATTTTTCCTAGAAAAATCCAAACAGTATACATAAATAACCATTTACCTTTTGATAAAGAAGAAATTCCTGTTTGAATTTTTGCTTAACCCAGGGTTAGACTAAACCAGCCTTTGGATGTTAAGTACGTAATGGAAAAAAAAAAATCAGTGTGTAAGCCAATTACAGCACAAATAATTTTTAATGAAGAAACAGCGGCTGATATATTCTAAGAAAAACAATTTCTCTGACAAAAGTCAGAACTCATGAATGATGATCACTTCCCCAACCTTAATTAATAATTGAAATACGCAAAAGTTGCGGTGTAACGTGCCCGAAAGCTCTCCAAATGTTTTAAATAACAACGAAAATTATCGTAAAAAGGAAACATTTTTTAACGCGAAACAAAATGTTACAAACAAATTAAAATTATACTTGTTCAAATACTTTTAACTCGTAAAGTACACACCGAGATATTTCAGTTTATTGTATTATTCAAATAGTAAAGGGAGAGCGCCTGTTCTCATTGCTTGCACAGCTCAGTTCTCTCATCCTCGTGCTTAGCTTGTTCACAGTCAGAAAATATAACATATAATTTTTACAAATGGAAGTAAACGAAATTTCAAAAAAATAAAGCAATAAAAACAACAAAAATATTATAGAAAATAAAGTAATGTACATCTTACCAGAAACCACCAGCATTTCTCAAATCCCAAAATTTTCTCCAATCCACAAATAAAGATGATAAAGAAGAGTATCACAGCCAACCACCCGATCAGATGGACGAAAAAAAAGAAAGCTTCCCAATCTTCATAGTTTTGCGGGCGATTTTTTCCGAAAACAATAACTTCGTCCTTGTAGAGATAGAAGAATACCCATGCCAGTAACAGTGAAACCTAAGAAATATTAAGAGTAAAAAAATCTTAATATATAGATGTGTACCGACAGACTCGTACGAGAAAACATAAATATATACACAAGATTCAATCAAATTGAAGTTGAAATGTTTAATCACAACAGTAAAGAAAGCTGATTGCCAACGGTTTGGAGTGTTAGCACTTTATTAGAGCAACTAAAAATGGGGAGAAAAAGGAAAGGTGTGGGTATATATATTTAACGAGGAAGTCTAAGCCGTGAATTAGACCTGGTGACAAGTTAGTAATAAATAATATTAATAACAATAATAATATACAATAATAATTAATAGTAATTATAATAGTAGGGATAGATAAGGTGGGGAGGGAATCATCTAGAATGCGCATCAAACACCAAACAAGAGATGCTACCCAGTAATACATTAATCAAATCTAAATCTAAAAATCAAATCTAAGATTTGCAATATAATTTGCACTAAGAGTAAAAAATATATACTTATGTATGTATTATAAAAAGAGTTCAAATTATATAATGTATGAACACAGGCAACCCAAGCTTAGTGTGTGTGGTAAAATTAGTAACGACATTTTTTATTAACAGTTAACGCCAGAACCCAAACTCTGTTCGCTGGAGGGAAAAAACAAAATCAAACAACTTTTAAGCTTCAAGGTATGTTTTTTCTAAATTACTTTACAATTTGATTGATTCTTTACAATCGACGGCTAAATTTAAAAATTCTCATTCAAAGTTATATACAAAGATTTTAAAAATGTCGTTACTAATTTTACCACACACACTAAGCTTAGGTTGCCTGTGGTATGTATTGTAAAAAGAGTGCAAATTATATAACGTATGAACTGTTGTATTATTATTATGTATGTATTGTACAAAGAGTGCAAGTATATTACGTATGAATTATGTATGACTAAGAAATTTATGTGTTGAGTTTATGTTTAAAACTATTTGCACTCTTTTATGTCGTTAGTGAAACTGTTCCATTCGTTGGTAATGCGATTAAAAAAACTATACTTAAAACTATCTGTTCTACTATACATCTTAGCAAGGTCAAGAGGGTCGTTTTTTCTTAAGTTATAATTTACATTACATTCTTTACAGAATAAAAGCTTATCAGAAGTATATATAATGCACAGGCATAACTTCAACATTACTAATGTATTGAGGACTCAAATCCAGTATATTCACAGTACCATTTGATATTCTTGTTGGAGTATAATTACACTGCACTAAAAAGTGATCGTTAAGCAGGGAACAAAAGTCTAGAGTAAGGCCACTCAGATGAGGTTGGAGATGTAGTATGCCAGTCAATACAGGGCATTTGTAAAACCTGGATCGGATCATCGGATCGGATTATTGGATCGGATTATCGGATCGGATCATTGGAGCAGATCTTTGGAGCGGATTATTGATCTGAATTGGATCATTGTATCGGACCATCGGGTCCTTTTTAAAAAAGAAACTCATGAAATAAACATTTCAGAAAAAGAAAAATTAAAACATCAGTGGCAATCTAAAATGAAAAAATTTAAGAATTTCAAAATAAAATATGTTGTGGAGCAAGGTGCAAAAGGTTTTGCGTTTTGTCACATTTTGTGTCAACAATGCTAAAGTTCTGAAAATAGTCAAAAATGCTCAATTCAATTTTATTTTTTTATGATTAAAATTTTCATTTTTACTCATTCATGAGCGTGAAACGCGAAATGAAGGAGTATTGGAATTATATGGGATTCTGTTAGCGGTTATGTGTTATGTGTTAGCAGCGCCTTCGAGCCAGTTCAGCGGTATTTCCGATCTATTCGAAAGCTCGCATTGCAAAAAGCGTTCGTCTCATCTGCGCCCGCGCACGCGTCTAACGAACAATTTTAACTCATTTTCGGAATATAAAAGGAAAACAAAAGAGCCTGTAGGCAGGCTAGCCTAGACCAAAAGTCAAAGATCTGTGACTTCACGATGTACCCACCTTTTTCACTTTGCTACAGTCATAAAAACCACTCTATTTCAAGCAACTATGACATTTTTTGATAGACATTTCTCATGAATGAGTAGTTCATAGAGCCTTTGATTTTGTAAGCTTTGTTCTTCTCATTCTAAGCGAGATAGGTTTTAATATGTTTAAAATTCTGCTGTTTTTTCATAGTTCTGAGGTGTCCTGATTGTATAAACGAGGTTGCACTGTAAGAAACTAAACTGCGGTTTTATGAGCTTCTGTCATAAATACAACATTTATTCGTTACTACCCTTCAACTTTACTTTGATGCTGTAAATCTTTCTACAACACTATGTTGATATGGGTATCTGAATTATAAATAAAGACCAGATCAGTGGCGGATCCAGAAATTCTAGAATGGGGGTGAATAATACAAAGAATTTATCAGTGACTCAAGGAGAAGAAGGGTGGCAAGTACAAAGAATGTACCAGAAAATTGAAGAAAAGGGGGGTAAAATTCACCCAATTCACCCCCTGTATCCGCCCCTGCAGATATCTATTTAAGGATGGCGGTTCACAAATGCAAATAGAAAAATGAAGTTGTTTGGCACCTACCTGCTGACCTACAAACAGTCAACTGTTAAGGTATTATGCTAGTTAACTTTTTCCAATATAGAATATTCTTACAATTCCATCGCTTCACTATTCACACAAAATCAGCAGTCAATTGGCTGCTGTTCACCCGATGCAAATATTGTGTTAAAAAGAGTCAATCCCCTCAAGATAAATTTGTTCATTTGAAATATTATACTCAAACCTCCAGTTTTTTTAACAATTTAAAACCGCAAAATACCCGGAAATTAAAGCATTTGATCAGATAAGAAACTGTAAAAATGTACTCTATCTCAATTTAGGCAACAAAAGAAAAATCACCTATTAGTATAGCAATTTTCAATGAAACATGAAAAAATTAACTGTGAAATTAAAATGGACAATAAGTGCAGAAATTGGAAAAAGCGCTAATCATTAATGTTACTGTTTGTTCATCCATTCCTACCGTTCAATCTTGATCTCTTTTGATGCTGTGGTGTACGACACACAGCGCATGCAAAGATATTTCACAATAACCTTAAAAAGATCCTTTGCCTTCCCAAGGCATTCCTTTCTGATAATTCAGTTTTAGAGGTTTTTTTTCTTTTTTTGAGCTATCCGGTGATCCGATCCAATGATTCGATCCAATGATCCGATCCAATGATTCAGTCCGATGATCCGGTCCGATGATCCGATCCGATGATCAGATCCGATGATCCGATCCAGATTTTACAAACGCCCTGAACCCTCCAAGTTTCCGGAATATTGTTGACATGGAATATTCGTTTTCAAAATGATTGTGGAACTTAGAAGAAAATTTCAAAGATAATAGGTCTTTAAATGGCTTTGCCTCTTGGACTTAGAGCCAGTTGCTGTACATTTAATCAGTAATCTTCTAATCAAACAGAAAAAATATATTCTTAACAAAATCTTAGCGTTAACTTTTCTCTTAAGAAATTCCTAAAACTTGGCTACTAGAGCCTCAACATTCTTATAAAGAATATTTCTATAAAGGAAAAAGAGTGTATCTCTCAAAACAAAAAGCCGAAAAGCTGGAAATATGCCCGAGACGCTATTTTATTTTATCAACACCCAATTTCTCCGAATATAACACATACAAAATAAAACATTTGGCAATGAGAAACTGAGCGTTGATCAAGCAAAGCAAACTACAGAAGATTAACAATAAAGTTCTCTCAAACTTATTCACTAGAAAGTATAGGAACAAGTTGGGAGAATTTAACAATAAGACTGGGATTGAAAGGGTTAAAGATAAGGTAGAGAATGAAGATGAAGAATCTTGCTCTGTGTTTATTGTTTTAAGTTGTTTTCAATTTTTAAATTAAAGGTTTTGGAACATCAGCTGCAGCAACACAAGGCACACCAGTGAAGTTCAGTGTAAGTGAGCTATACAATTTTAGATGATTGGATTTGTAGTCAATAACTTTATTTATTATTTTATTTGAATAATTCTAATAAAATAATTGCAATGGCTTTTGCTATAAACCTTCTTTCTGTTATCCTAAATTATCTCTAGGACTGTCTTGGGGTTATCAGGTGAAATCTGAACTGACATAACAATTTGCCTATAAGCCGAACAATTTTTGCACCTAATTAAACTGGGAACTAGTGAAATTTCTACAAGATAGGAGGTTCAACTTGTAGCCAAATGTTTTTGCCAAAAATAATTTTCTAATGCTGCAAGAGCTTCAATTGAATATTTATATTCGGCTATAAGCTGAGCGATTATCAACAAACACAAAAGGTATTGTTTGCATACAAAAACCATCAACTTATCTGACAGAAATCAGCCAGGTTTGGGTTAAGACGAAAAACTTACTCAGACTTTTTTGTTCTGAAAACCATTGCAGAAGTGTTTGGTCCAATTTCCGATACAGGATACTTTGGCATATAACAGCCCATCGTCTTTCGTTTTGCTGACACGTTGAAGAGCTTCTCTTGATTTTTTTGTTAGCAACAAACCATGGACTCACTGAGCCTGATTCTCTGGTGATCTCATAGTTGTTCTCACGGCTTCTGCTTTAGCCACAATTCAGGCCAAGTTATATACGATGAGCAGTGAGCTTTTGGAATGATAATCAATTATGGATAACTTTGGAAGTGTGTGATTGTTTGAGGCAAGAGTGTGAATTCAGGTTATGTTTAGTCATGCCTGCGGTCCATTTATACATCTCTGAAAGGTCATCAGCTCACATTAAAATCATCTTACCTTTTATTTTATAGTTACATGTAAGTGTCCAATATCTATTACATGTGTTATAATGAATGTGTGAATAATGAATGTTCATTTGACAGTTGCATGCATGTTTCCCGAAAGGGATGCTTCTTTTGTTTTACAGTTTGTTGGTATGTTTATTCACTTAACAGCACATGTGGAAAAGAAATATTTATTAATCTCAGCATATAGCTAAATGTTTTGGGTTTCTGCTTCGTAATTTTCTAACAAGTTCTGATAGCCAAAAGTTTAGGGTCTCTGCTTATAGCCAAGGTTGGCTTATAGGTGAATAAATACGTTAGGCTGAATTACAATCTGATCAGTGCAGTTTTTCATGTTTCTAGTAAGAAAATTGTTTTTGGCAGGATACCAATGAAGTTTAATTACAGTAACAAAGATAAAATAAATTAATAGGTAAATCTTTACTTTAAAGTAAAAGTGCAGCAATTGTCTTATTGTTTCACTGTCTGCCATCTTGCCATTACAGGTTGTAACTAGTACAGATCAGCTTGTTAAGAGTGGAGTTACAACAACTGTCAACACTCGACACCAATGCATCACAGTAATGAAAGATTATGAAGCAAAGAGTTTGGAGGTTTGGCACTTGAAAGTTTCTCTTCTGTTAGTAAGGAGGCAGTGTGGTCCAATGGTCAGAGCTGGGGATTTGAATTGGGAAGGCCTGGGTTTGATTTCTCAACTCCATCCACTGAATGAATTTGTCCGTGATGGTTCCAGGGACAAATTTACCAGGCACACTTTCTTTCTAGATAGGCAATTAATGGTTCAAATCCTACCAGTAGGGATTCTTAACTAGGAAAAAGGGGGATTTTTACATGACACTGAAAAGCCCCTCTAGGGGAGTTGTCATGAAGTGTGTATTTTTTTAGTATAATACACATACAATGTACACTTCAGGGCTTGTTAAGGTGAAATCAATTCTAGGAAACCTACTAGTGATGAAAATGAGATAGATGTAAGTGCAATTTGGTGAATAGAAGTAATTTTTACAATTGTAATCTGTAAATATATATATTATTTTTGTTTGCAGTTTTAAGTGCTTAAAATTCTGCCTTAACAGTCTTTTCATACCTTGTAGTTACTGCTACAAGATAATAAAAAGGCTAGAATATTTACAAATATTGTGTTTCAAAACATAACTAATTACAAAAATGCCTGTGTAATAAGGAAGGTTTCAAGTTTAGCTTATAAATAATGGTTGAGGGACTTTTCTTGGAGAAGAGAACTTGGCAAATTATTCCAAATTTTTGGACCTGCCTCTAATAAAGCATGATCTCCATACATGACAGTGTTAAATGAGAGATCATTCTATGTGGCATAAATAATGATGACAATGCCCTTCCTCAATTAATCTACCCTCATCTCAGTCATATCACTGCTAATCTTTAATTGTAAATATTTGTGATAAGTTACATACAATTTTAGCTTGAATTCCAAGAAAGCTGTGTTGGTAATAATTGTGGTTACAGTATAAAATTCTAACAACTATTTTTTTATGGATTTGCAATTAAGAACCAGAGCAAACATTTGAAGAGCAGATTATTGACAACCAAAAATATTGTCAAGAATTTTTCCTGCTCAAGTATTCTCATAACTTTTTTCTGAGTTGTCCAGGTTATAAGGCCACAGATAACATTGAGTTTATAAGATTATTGTGTTCCAAGACGATACGGTTGTTTGAAATAATTTTATTTTGGAAAATTTTGAATTTTAGCAACTATACCCTTTTTCGATACAAAGTAACTTTGAAAATACACTTCTATTCAATTATTTCCTAATAAAAAAACAAAACATTAAACTTTTGGTTGAAAACGTTGTAGACCTTCTTTGAATTAAAGTACAATGGTTTTCTATGACCTTGCATATTATGTATTTATCAATAACAGGAACTCAGATTGGAAGATTATCAAACTGGTCGAAAAGGAGGCTCGACCGCTGGCACTACTTCAGCTGGAGGTGGACTCTTTGGTGGAGGAACATCAACATCACAGACAGGAGGAATGTTCGGATCAACTCCTGGGTTTTCATCAGGTAGCAGTAGTACTACTACCGTAGCGCAGATGAAGCCAGGTTTTGGTAATACTAAAGGTATCAGGAAGAATTGATAATAACCAGACTTTGTACTGATGAAGGAAAGTCATGAATGGAATATGAAAACTCATTTTTGAGGCCTTGCAAAATATAAAATTATTGTCAGTTTTATGTTGATAATTTGTAAATTAATGCTATTTTATTCAGAGAAATTACCAGTATAGATTAGAGAGAAGGTCCAGTAGTTCAGTAAATTAAGAGTACAGTAATTAGTGCCACACACTGTACATGTAAATGTTTTTTTTGTTTTTAATTTAAAGTGTATATATCACATTTCAAGAAATTTTCCCTTTTTAGAATTTGGGCCTTTTCTAAACAATTTCCAAAAACAATTTTGAAAATCGATCAAGTATTCGTACCGTTATTAAACTTCAAAGCTATTGAAAAAGCCATGCCCTTTGAAAATGACCGAGTGCCAGAAGAATGGTGACTGATGACGAAATACTGTAGGGGAAACCCGAGAAAATCTCGCAAAATCTGTATTAATGATAAAAAGGACTTAAGAGAAGAGAGTGAAAAATTTATTTACATGTTTTGCGGATGAATGTACAGTAAACAATTCTAGAGCTGCTGTCAAATTGCTATACAAACCTTTCGCTTGTAAGCATATTTCCACTGCCTTCTGTTGACACTTCTTCCATCAATCGAGGGACAGCTAAAACCCCAAAAACCAGTACCGGCTGACGATTTCAAATGAGACAAAATAAAAGTATTTCCAAGTATCAAGAGTTTCATGACCTAATATTTAGGTTCAATGAAACCGATAAATATAAAGATCATCAGGTATAAAATGAAACTGAATACAATAACAGATTTAAATACGTTGAGATGCAAAAATTACTTAAATAAGAAAAGTTCACAGCTACAGGAGCTTTGAGTCCTTTGTTCAGTTTAGCATTTAAACTTTTGATATAAAAGGCTTCTTTAAACAGTAGTAAATTCCAATTAGAGTCACTGTCGATGGTGAACGTGTTCATGGTGGTGACAAATAACTTGTTTTGTTTTTGTTGAGGTGACAAAGACGGGGTGAGATTGATAAGACAAATAATGACTTTGTGTTG
>JAOTRI020130793.1:0-11432 GCA_028564885.2 Zoanthus sanctaehelenae
TGGGTTCGATTCCCGCTCGGGGCATATACCAATTTTTCGTACGAGTGTATTTATTCTTTATTCCATTCCACTGAACAACATACATATGTTTATACAACAGACAAGGTTATTGCAAGTTGCGCAAAAATTGCTCTCGTCTGACATATCGCGGCAACTTGCAATTTTTCGTTATCGTCAAGATAGCATTGCAATTTGCTGAATAAATTGCCCCGTGTACAACGGCCTTAAGATTTTACTAAACCACACGCGCGCATAAATTTTGATTCTATTTTTTAGCGTTTTAGCAAATGCAAGCTTTGGTTGAAGTATAAATTTAGTTCTTCCAAAGCTGACCAAATAATATAGAATTTTTTAGTTTTCAAACAACCTATAGTAAGTACCATCTTGCTTTTTCTGTCCATGCCACGAAAAATACACAAACCTTTAAAATATGACGGGGCTTGAAATCGAATGAACGCTTTGTTTGCATAAAGACGATTTATAGACAATAATGAATAACTAGCGTGACCTTGACACGCTATAGGCTGCGTTTAATTGTTAAATGTCTTAAATGGATGTGTTTTGTATTAGCATCAAAACTTCCGCGTCAAAAAAAACTCTTCCCTCCGGACCCTAAAATGTTTGAAAAAAAGGACGCTAACCAATTTACTTGACCTTGCATACTTTGTTTTAAAATATTTATCCTCAGGGCGTTTGAAAGCATTGAATATAGCACACCACTATATCATGAAATATCACACATCTGTATTGAATGGTTTGCAATTCCACTGGGGAACAATCCGGTTTTCTAGTCAAATAATTCATATAACTAATAATGATATAAAACAAGAGAAAAATCATACATGATGGGTGTTTGTAAACTATGTTTCTAATATTTTAAAACAATAGTATATGGCTCTCTATTAATTGTCAAGTTAGACACAATAGTTATATATTTACATAAACATTCTTTATTTTATAAATTTGTGGCAGTTATCTTCAATTTCATTAGCATCACAAATTCTACGTTTTCGTTCAGATCTTGGGTGCTTCTGTATCTTCCATTTTCGATCAGAAGATTGTAAGTTGAGGCTAATAATTTTCTTTTTGCTATTTCTTTTTAGCTTTCTGTGAGATAACTTCAATGCAAAGGACACGTCTCTTTGTACATGTGAAGCCGCCTTCGTCAAATAAGCAAAAATGAAAGCGAAAATTCTTCGGTTTGTGAAACTTGAATGCGTGTTTTGAATTCCGCGATAATTGTCGCAAGTGACTTCTAAACTTTAAAACAAAAACTCTATTTTTGCTGTTTTCATTCCTTCCTAATTCCAGATAGTTTATAAACGCTTTTTATTATTCTTGGTTATCCGCAGGAAAATAGACCAATTAAGATATAACGAAAACCATGTTTTGCAAAAAAAAATTTTAAATTATAGAATAAAAACATGTTTTTGATTATCATTCCACCCTCATTCCGCATGCATTTATACGACCATGATTTCATTGAAGCGAAAGGCCCTCGGGTGTTTTTGAAAAACAAGTTTTATATATGCAATAAACTTGACCAAAGTTGTAAGTAGTAATTTCCTTGATTACATATGGACCCATTTAATCTTTTTTTCAGCTCTTTTTCATATGTGAATATCATCTATTTTTACAAATTTACATATGTAGCATTTAATAAGAAAAAAGGTCTTTGGAAATTTGCAGTAACGCGTCAAAACATGTAGTTTTTAGATTCTTCGGCTCACAACCACAGTCAACCAAGGCTGCCTGTGGATTTTTTCGTGGCACATTTTTTTATCCTTTTTTTTAGTATTAGATAATTTTTTTGTATCATCACCGCGACTGGAAAAAGCTGAATAACTTTTCAAGCGTTGGCCCAACCAATTGTCCCAAGCTCCGCCGCCGTAGCTGTTCCAGCACGTGTTTGTCTTTGTTTTGAGATTGATTACATATCAGTATGTTATTTACATTTTTATCAAGGACTCAAAAGCCATTACCCGTCAGATGCAGATCAATAGGTTTCAGGTTTAAAGTAAGGCTAAGTGCATACTTTATGTCATTAGGGAAAGAATACCAGACGGTTTCACCCGTAAAGGTCCCGAGAAGATTTTGTTGTTGTCATCGGTGCTGTTTTTTGGACGTTCGTAATCTCTGTCCGAAGAAAGCGTTTTAAAACTTTTGTTCGGTGTCATCCAGCAACTCAATATTTATCTTCGACATAGATTAATCGGTAAAAAGATCAGTGAAATGCCATGACTGGGCAGGTTATCCTACAGGCCGATTTTTTTCTTCTTCAGACTCAGGTTTTAGGATAATTTATGCTACCATATGTCTAATGTATATATTTTTTCAGGTAATATTTGTATTATATACGTTTATTCTCTCTCAACTAAAGGGTTGGTCGAAGTCATTCATTCATATGGACTAAAAACAAAAAAGCCCCTGGCAGAAACAAACTCAGATAGAAACAGCTACAGACAGACTAACCTATGGTTGAGTAGATGGATAAAGTGGATGAAATGGTACTTATAAGGGATGGTTGAGTAGATGGATATATGAGAAGATATATGGATGCATGTATGCATGCATGGAGGGATGGATGGAGGGATGGATGGAGGGATGGATGGATGGATGGATGGATGGATGGATGGATGGATGAGTAAGTGGATTGATGGATGGATGAGAGGCGGAAGGGAGGGGTGGTTGAGGAAATGTGTAGATGGATTGATGGAGTGGATGGATATATTGACTGATGAGTTGATGGATGGATGGGTGGATGAGAGGAGGAAGTTAGGTTGGTTGAGTAGATGGGAGGATGGATGAATGAGAGCCGGGTGGGTGAGAGGGATGGTTGAGGAGATGGGTAAGTCGATGGATGGAGTGGCTTGATGGATCAATGGATGAGTTGATTGATGGAGCGAGGGGGGTGGTTATGTAAATGGCTGGTTGATGAGTTGATGGAAGGTAGATCAATGTGAGGAGGGAGGGAGGGGTGGTTGAGTAGATGGGTAAATGGATGGAGTGGATAGGTGGATCGCCGGATGAGATGATGGATGGCTGGGTGGATGGATGGATGAGAGGAGGGAGGGAGGGGTGGTCGAGTATCTTTTTGGTAAAGGTAAAGGACGAATGGGTAAATGCGAGGAGGGAGAGAGGGAGGCATGGTTGAGGTAGATAGATGGATTGATGGATGAGAAAATGGAGGCATGGATGGTTGAGTAAATGCTTGGATGGATAAGAGGAGGTAGGAAGAGGTGGAAACATCGACTTAATTTTAATATTTTACTGTATTCCAAATTATACCCTTTTTAAAATATTTCATATAATTTTAAGCAAGATATTAGTGATATATCTTATAAGATACTTATGTAATTGGTTTGATATTAAAAAAAGGAAAGGCTTTAGTTGTTTGTATTTTAAGGAGATCTCTGTACATTATTCCTAGATTATAGACCAAGATTATCTTCTTGCATAAGGACGTTAAACCGTAGATCCTGTCTCCCGACTCTATCAGGGGACCTAAAAGAACTTACACACATCTATCGTACTGCTCCCTAAAAATAATTTCAGTAGCATTTTGAATCAAAGAAATACGGTATTTTTTTCCTAAAATATTAGCGCTCACTTAAGATTTCAGAAGACTAGTTGGCCCCCACTGAAAATGTGGTACAGTTACGAAATCGGAGGGGGGGGGAAGTTATGCATATGAATCACATTTTTCAAGAGAATTGTTTCACGAGACGGTATATCAAACAGTAGGAAATCGAAAATCACGTTTTACGGGCTACTGCGAAACGACGTTTCTCGGAAACTGAAATGTTTAATATCACATTTCTCGGTCAATCAAAACTGTCAAATCTCGTGTCTCGAAAATGATATTTTATATTCTAAATCTACTGATAGAACTATAAATCTTTAAAAATATTTGTCAGGTCTGCAGTCATTTGTAAAAGGCATTTTTGAATATTTTATAGATAAAAGTAAATGCGCCCTATAAGTCGGTAAATTTATTTTAATATTTAATATATATAGTATTTATTTAATATATTAATTAACTCTCCACAGAGAGTGAACTAGAAAAAATATTTTTATAATAATTATTAATAATTATTTTATAATAAGACACTCACTTTGTTTTTGCTACTCGAGTCAAATCGCGCATTGCTAAATTCTCCCAGCTAAACCTCAGATTTTATCTAAAGGATATGCAGGAGAATTTTGCCTTTAATCTTTTCACAATTTTATTCTTAATTTAAATCTCGTTCCCAAAAAGGCAAATGTATCATTTTGTATGAGATATGTAAGGAGAATTAACATGCTGATGAAATGTTTGGGGTTGAAAACCTTAAAGTGTAATATTTTCTTTTTCTCATTTTAAAAGTTTTGCTGGTGAACTTCGAATCGAAAATTTGACGGCACGTTGATGGTTTAGTACACTGGCTTTATATATAAAAAATTGTTTCAACCATCAGTGCGTTCATTTAGCTTACGGTTCACTCGTTCGTTGATTTTATTAAAAGTTTAAATGAATTTAAAAACACTAACAAAAAATGCAATCGAAGTATTTGAACCAAATCTTGTCACCAAAGGGCAAATATTTGAAATTCGTTCTTCTTTTTTGAGTTTTTTATTTCAATTATTATCAAATTTTTTCCTTCAACATTTGCTCCTATTTTACGTCCGTCGAAGTTTGATTTGTGTCAGAATTAAATATCATTCTACCATCAGGCGATTTTAAAGTGATTATTTTTAGCTTTTATGCAAGTCTCACGATTGCGCATTTCTGGCGTGCAGTAGACCGTGTATTTTGTACATATTTGTTTAAGAAAATATTTTCCTGATTTTGGAACATACAAAATGGACTATTAGAGTAGTTAAATGTGGTTAAACGTAAGAATAAATATCTCAACCCTGTGGGCCATGCGATCTCAAGTATGTCTGTACAAGATGTCAGTATGGCATTTCTCTGACAAGTTCAAACATGCTTGGTTAACGGAAATATGCTTGAGGCGATTACGTAAGCAAAACAAATAATTTGACCAGTCAGATACAAGGGTTGCTTTTAAATCCCAGCCAAGCTAAAATTAGTCACTTTCTTCAAGATCGGAGTTTTAAATGTTTTGCCATTGACTTACACAAGGTTGTTAAGGGATGACGGAACCCAGAATGTTTACCGCGCGACGTTGCCTGTTCGGAAAACCCGATAAGGAAACAATCAAGAAATACAAGGAAGAGTTCGATGAAATAATGGAGAAACATATAGAAGAGAAAACCAAAAAGTGGAACTATAACTTTGAAACCGAAACACCTCTTGAAGGAAGATATCAGTGGGTACGTTTACAGGATGAAACACAGGCCACGCAAGATAATACGAAAGAAAAAGGTGAGAAAAAAATAATAAAATCAACAGACGGAGGAATGACAAGTTCATATTTGCAAGGTGTATAAATTATTAGAGCTATACCGCAGACAAGGAAACGATCATTTCATTGACTGAGCAAAGAATTCACTCTTATCAACAGTAGTAATTACTGCTAAGGAAAAATTACTTCTGCAAGGCGAAGTTAATTGTTCAATACTAAAGGTCTTCGTTTGCCTTAGAAGAAGATAAAATGTCAATTTAGTACGGTTATTCATAAGATATACATTATATCGACTGTGTCTGTGACCGTATCGACTGAAGATTTACTCTAGCGTCAAAAGCGAAACAAGGGAGAGTTTGGCGAAAGTCGATTCAAGGAAACTCCTTCATCAACTGTTTTGTCGGAATATTCAGCTCCGAAAACAAATTATAATTGATTTGCTGATGGCTGCGCTTCCTCCTCAGCTGTGAATACGTACTTACAGTGAAACTAATACGGTTACAAGGTTGGTGTCGTGAAGAACCATTGCCACGAAAAAAAGGCTTAAGACTATCTCTTGAAGTTTTTCTTAAAAGTACACACTCATTTGCATTTAATTGTGTCTATCCTCAATTTTATGTTCTGTTTATAAAGCAGTTGATTTCTCATGAGCATATATGGTAAAAACACAACTTGATAATTAAGTTTTATTTTTAAAATATTATACTTGTGTCCAATTATAGAGTATGGTATTTTTCCTTGGCTACATCACGAGTGTCTCAAACGACTTTTTCGTTACTTTATACAATCTCATACTGAAAATTATTTTTATTTAGTGGCAATCCGGACTTTGGAATCAAATCGTTTCAAGATAAATATGTAAATATTTGAACAAGAATTCACTTTTCCGCGAAAGAACAAAGAATGAATATTTTGTGAATTATGTATCGAACCTGAGAGATCTTACTTTCTTATATAATCTTTAATAAAGTCACTGAAAGATGGCTTCAATTTCTGTGCCAATGATTTATTTTTAATAAGCTATTTATTGAAAACGGAACAGCTTGAACCATTTGAAAGAAAATCGTTCAACGACTTTGTGTTAAGATTTTTTTAATTTTGTCATCTAAATAATTATCTAAATATGATTTTAAAGACGTGTTAGCGAAATATGAATCTGCGACATGTTCATGATGATTATGGTTGTATTTTGTGCATTTTATTGAGTCGATTAAAGTATATTGAGTTGGCGGATATATACTCATTAAAACTGATTCTTTCTCCAACTTGTATACACTTGATTGATCTAGCAATTCATGCGAGGTGCATTCCATTGTATTTAAACTGTAACATCGGTTTAAAACACAACATTTTGATTTGGGTATTTAGGTTCGCATTAGCAGGACCTAGCAGTTTGTTTTGTGTGTGAGAGTGAAGTTGGGCTTTGAACACAACTGAGGGGCTTACATGGTCTGATTGTCTAACAGTTGATATGAAATTTTCGTTTTTCTTTATATAATATTTATTTCATTATGTTTGACCTTCATCTGCTGCTACTGTGTTTCTCTGTTGTTCTTGGTAGCCGGGCAAGAAGGACGAGGCGGCGACCGAGATTTCAGGTTATACACAAGGATTATACACGTACATTCGCTCACTTCAGTCAGTACTGATGTGACGTATGAATTACTCTCAAAAGCGAAAACAAAGATGCCGTCGATAAAAATTGAATTATATTGCAAGACAGAACAACGACGAGTCCTCTCAAATGCGATTTAACTTCCTCTCCAGATCAAACACTGGAAGCAAGTTAATACAGCATGATTGTAAACATATCATTCCAAACAGGATCATGACGCCAAGTAGTAAATGAATAGATAAAGAGCTTCAAAACTAAATACTTTTGAATAACCGAGATTGACAACTGAAGGGTCAAATAACAACGACCAATATATTATCGCTGCTTTGCCGTTAACGGTCACACGGTCAGGTAAACATCTTATCGAGGCAGAATAGTGGAATAAACTTCTGTTGCTCGGTAAAATTTATTTGCAATCAATAAAATTAACATTTAGGCTAAAGATGTGTTAATGTTTGCGCAATGCATACATAGTTAAGCAAAAACACTGTAGGAAACACAATTTTTTGTTTGCTTCATCACTCAAGATAAAAATAGATCCTAATTTTAGCCAACCACAGGTCGTACATTAAATTGGTCGCGTGTCGTAGTTAGCGTCCGCGTACTGGGCCGCTTAGTGCGTAACCAAAACAGTATTTGATTTTCTGTTAGTTTTTTGAAAAATTTTGGTGTTATCTTGATTGAGTTGTAATTTTGGGCAATCAGATGAGGTTTGAAGGAGCGTTGGACAGTGACGAAACACTGGCATAATAAGCAGTTCTTAATTGCAGTAGGTTTCCGGAAATTCTTAGTGTGAATTTGCATCAGCTCGAAGGAGGCGGGAGAATGTTACTACGATTACAAGTTCTGTCTGTTCATTGATGAGATCATCAAAAGGTTTTTGCACGAAACTCTTCACAAGCCCGAAGACAGTCTTAATGATGGGTATCGCCTTTTCACAGCAATTTTAATTTTTTGTTTGTATGCACGATAAAACTGGTTTAGAAACATTTGCTATTTTTTTTAAATCTCCCATTGATTTGGTCGCGTATAGACGAGCAATATTGTATGTGAGTAAAAGTCGCGTACAAACTACATTTCCAGTCATGAGTTTTGAAGAAGAAGAAAAAGGAAATAATAATTCCGTGAGGAGAAATCTGTTTGGGAAAGTTGACCACGCAAAAATAAAAGATGATTTGAACAAGCAGTTGACATTGTCTTTGCAAGAGAAAAAACAGCAGTGGAACTTTGATTTTGAAAAATTTAAACCTCTTGATGGAAGGTACAAGTGGGAGAGGGTTGGGAAACGGTTAAAACATATATCGACCACAAATCATACACAGAGCTCTGCAACGTCTTCACAATTAACCACAGAGGAAAAGCAAGAAGAACAACGATATTATTTGAGAAAACGAATCTCGGAGAAACAACAACAAATTGATCCTACACAAGTTTTCAAGCCGCATAAAAGACTTCAAGCTTGTTCACAATCACAACTTAACGGTGAGACTGTACTATTATAATATACATAAAAAAAACAGGCCATGATATCTTGCATTGTTTTTCAAATATTGTACAGCTAATGTACTTACTTTTCTGCTTTTATTTTACTTACAATCTCAGGTTCAACGCCAAGGAAGTTAAAGAAGAAATACAAGCAGGCTGAGACAAAGAAGTCATAAGCATTTATTGCTAGTTTAATTGTTTCTGCCTCCAGGCTGAAAGCAGAAAATGCTTTTGAATTACCGAGAAAGAACTAGTTTTACTGGTAAAAAGCAAGGAATTTTCTTTCCTACGGCTCGATTGCATAACAATGTTTAGTTGATCTTAAACCGTAACAGTTTTAAATGAGTTCACTGGTGCTTGGCGATTCGTAAGGTGTTTTTTGTAAATATCAACATGCTCTGCTGGAATAACTTTAAAGTAAGTTGCTGGACTTAAATAAGAATTGTTTTAAATTCTGACAAAGCAACTTTTATTGAAAATTAGTTTCTAAAATGTGTAATATCAATGCAATAATGTACAAACCTAGATTTGGCGTCTTTTTTCACGCATGAGATCACAAGATATTTCATCGCTTTTTGAAAGTAAAAAGCTTCTAACAATGATCGTTATTTTGAATTTGTTTCAAGGTAACAAGACGGAGCTGTAAAAAGGAGTTGTCATAGCATATTAAATTATAAGAAAATTATTAAGCTTTTGTTTTATAATATAAAAAATCAGTTATGTTAAATATTTTTCTATAGTAGTTACATTCAATTTCAAAGGACACTCAGCCAGATGTTGGTAAACGCTCGGTCATATATCTGTCAAAGTGTTGCAACTTTTGAAATGAAAATTAATCAAACTTCACATTTGTTTTAGTGTTTTTACCTAGTATTCTGTTTTGGAGGGTTGAAAAATCTATTGAACAAGTGATTTTCGACATTTTCGTTCCTTTGTCTGTAAGTCTTTACACGCCAAACTGAACAATTTTAAATAGTGCTTGTTTGTCGGTATCATAGTCTTCAGGGACATACTTCAATTCCGAAAGTGTCGCTTCAGTTATTGCTCTGTCGCGTCTTCTGTCAAACGGCTGTTTACGCAATGACAGATTTCTTGAACAACTCACTAATATTATTGGCTGCTATGTTTAATGTTTTTCAAATGAGTTTACTTAAGATGAGAGAAGACAGCTGGAGTCCTGTTTTGACAGTTAAGGAGTTGTGTTGAAGTAGAAAAATTAAACTTATTTCATTCCAAAACGACTTAACCTTTGTTTTACATCTATATATACAATCTAGTTACTGACAAACTATAATCTCTTCGATTTTGGTGATGAAATAAAATTAATAAAAGATCTATTAGTTCAAGATTAAGAGTTGTAAGCAAACGAGGATTTCCAAATGCGCGTCAAATTACAAAGTAAATCTCAGCTTGTAAAGTATTGAATAACATACCAAGGCAATATGGCGATACAGGTCAAGTGAGAACTTGATAAAAAATTTTTAAAATTATCTATCTCACTTTTTGCGTGAGTTCGACGGATGCTTTCTGATCTAGCTCAATGCTTTTACGCTTTTATGTCGTACGTTGATCTTTCAGTTCGTAACGCCTCGTGATTAGGTACTTGGCCATTTCCTAATCCCTATCAACCAAATGGAGAAAGATTATAGACAGCACAATATGGAAGACAGAATTCTTAAATATTTTGTTTAAAAAAAGGTTCTTATATTATAAGGAGCAAAGAAATGGTCACCGCTTTATAATTGAACGTTAGCTCTTTGTCAGAGAAAATCTAAGTAAGTCAACCTGTGGCTGTGGCCATAGGTTTTTTTGTCAACCTTTGGTAACGTGTGAAACAGCAAGGAACTGAAGTTTAGAGTGATAGTCCGTAATCAGAGTGACCATAAGCAGTGTAAAAACTGACATTTAGATCGAGTGTTTAGTTCTTCATCAGAGTATTATTATGTTTATAATAATCTTTGTAAGTAGTGTAAGAGGCTGACGTTTAGAGTGTTAGTTCTTTATCAGAGCAACTGTAATTTAAACAAATCAAGGTTGAAATGTTTATGATCATCACAGTTGTTAGTGTAAGGAGCTGACGTTTAGAGTGTTAGTTCTTGATCAGTGCCTGTCATTTAGACAACTCAAGGTTGAAATGTTTATAATCATCACCATTAGTATAGTGTAAGGAGCTGACGTTTAGAGTATTAGTCCTTCATCAGAGCTACTGTAATTTAGAAAACTTAAGGTTGAAATATTTATGATCACCGTAAGTAGAGTAAGGAGATGGCGTTTAGAGTGTTAGTCCTTCATCAGAGCAACTCTATTTTTTGTTTTAGTCGTAAGTAGTGTAAGAAGCTGAACTTGAAGCTCTTTGCAACAATTAATGTCAGTCTTTCCTTTTCATTCTTCTTAATATCTTGAAAAAGACGAACTATGACCCCCTCTTATCAGTCGTAAGCTCGTATTCATTATATAGTTCTTTGCACCTGAGATTAAGGTGCTTTATGACGTCAAAAACAATTAAGATTTACTTATTAAAGTAATATTTTTCTGTCATCATTCGATTCAGGCAATATATCGTGTGACCAGTTGAGAATGTTGAAATTTACTCTTTATTATGGAGCATGTATATTTTGGCAAACGATTAATCTGCGCATGCCCACTATCATTGGTACGTAAGTTCAAAAAATTACTACATAGTTAGTGTGCGCGTGCATCGTTTGTAAATGAATCTGTCAGTTTGATCAATTTTCCGGGCAGCTGGTTGCTTTACTGAACACATAAAAAATTACATGTGTAACAGTAGTAATATTAATAGTTGCAGCAACGTGTATCGTTTGGGACTATAGTAAGCTAAAGCTAAGCTGGTTAGACCAGTTGGTAAGATGCCAGTCTGCTGTGCAGGAGGTCTCGGGTTCGATTCCCGACCACCACTCTGGGTCTTAAAATAATTGAGGAGAAAGTGCTGCCTTTGCTCTAACATCTGCAAATGGTTAGACTTT
>JAOTRI020130804.1:0-11432 GCA_028564885.2 Zoanthus sanctaehelenae
ACGTCGAACTCATCATGTACTTAATACTTTCTATTTAGTTCGGCACATGATAAGTTCGACGTTTGAACTAGGCCTAACTTCATTCACAATGTAATCTTTTCATGCGGTTTTCTGCTTCAAGTAACTAACTCTCGGGAAATATGGTAACGTGAACTGTAGATAATTAAAGTACAAATAAAACACAAGTAGATGTGCGCAGGAATACAATGAGATGAGGACTGGGTACAAATCAGGATAACGCGACGGAGGTTTGACAACAACCTGGGCAATGTGGATTAAAACAGCTCCCACCATCGATAGCAGGAACTGAAACGTAAAAAGGATAAGTTAAATTGGTAGGGAAGTACCTGATAAACAGAGATTAATAATAACGTAAATTATCAAAAACAGACATGCATTAGACAGTGGATTTGCGTCATACTTTCACGTGAATAGTTTGGCAAATTTTTTATGACAGTGCAAAAACTTTTTCGTCAAAAAAATAATATTGTTTAAATGTTAAAATCAACAAATGTGATTGTTGTTATTATGTCGTAGGTCGTACATCAACGCTGGTACTCATTTGCCTACCCCGGAATGATGGAAAGCTGAGTTGGCTTAGGCGGAAAAGAAGATCCCACAAATATTCAAATCTAGGCAAAGTGCCGCGATCGAACTGGGGACCTTGTGGATTGAAAGCAGAGATCTTACCAGCTGCACCAACCACTTCCGCCCTTCAAGAACAAAGTTTATATAGCAACGTATATATTTTTGAATCTCTTTATCATTCAAAACTCGATTAAGCCCTTCATACCATGGTTAAGTAGCAATAGGCGATTTCCGAGTTCCCACGTGCCTCTGTTTCAAAACGAGTCTAAGTGCGAAGCCATTCTTACGAAAATGACTTTGATTTGCATGAAAACGAAACTGAATACAGAACTCATTTTCATATGAAAGGTTTCGCACTTTGACTCGCTTTGAATCAAAGGCATAAGAGAACTCGAATTGAATACGAAGTAAAAACGTATTTTTACGAAATAAAATATGTTTGTAGGTAAAAATGTTTTAAAAACATTTTTAGCTGTACAAGTAACTAGAAAGGACAAAAGGTGTCTTGAAAGACTGGTGAGGTAGCCAGTTGTTTCAATCAGACGGAACAGGGCTTGTTTTTTCTCGCGCGTTTTGTAGAAAAATGAGAAATGTCTGATAGCGTACACATTCCAAATCCTTTACCGAGTCCCTTTCGCATTGAAGCTCTCGGATATTGATAACGTAAACTAACCTGTGAGACAAACTTAGTTGCTTTTTACATCGTTTACACTTTGAAATCACGGACTTAACACTCACCACGATTTGTACACGTGATTTACTAATGCTCCGCATGTTGAACACGTGGTACGCTCCTGCGCAAAACAGTAACATGCAAGGAACGTAAGCTAGTGCCAGGCCGTCCTTCAGCAGTAACGGCCACATGCTGAAAAGAAAGAAAGAAAAAATTAATTGTTCCGTTATATTTCCTACGTCCCTGTTTAGTGCGGCTTCTGGAAGCAGACTGTAACAGAGAAACTCAAGATAGCGGCGTTCATACTCACAATAATTAAGGACCATGTTGCGTGCCGTTGCAAAATTGATTTTTTTTACTCTGTTATTGCTAACAGTAATAGAAAAGTAAAAAAAGAAAGAAGGAGCATTAGTTTTCCTAAGGAACAAACAACACAACATCGATGTTAGAAGTTTGATTCTCAATTCTCGGACCAAAGGAATGACTGTGCGTTACTCTGATTATACAAATTCAAATATTTCGTTCAAGACCGCAGGAAGAAAAATATGGAACTTAGCTTAAAGTACATGCACCATAAATAGAGGATATTACATAGGCGCGCGGAGATACGGATTTTATCTTCGAGTCTTGAAAATATATCTCACGAGTGAGCGTAGATATTTTCAACATGAGAAGATAAAATCCGTATCTCCAAGCGACCATGTAATATTCTGTTTATCATATATTTATCCATAAAACACTTTGCAGCCATGTTGAATGAATCGCAAAGTTGCTGTGAAGCACAATCAAGGTGTAACCATGGTAACGTGTTACTTTCACTAGTGAAAATAACAAGTTTTCGAAAGGGAGAAATATAAGTATTTTATGGATAATTATATGATAAATAGAGGATTTTACACGGTGGCGCGAACATATGAAGTTTATCTTCGAATGATAAAATATTTCACAAAAGAGCGCAGCGAACGAGGGAATTTTTTTTCCACAAGAAGATACACTTCATAAGTTCAAGTCAACGCGTAAGTTTCTTTTTATTACATAAATACAAGTGTTTCGAAAATAGAGAAAACTAAACGAATGAGACGGGAAAAACAAAGAAATGAAATCAACGATATCTAGTGAAGATGTCGAAAATATGTCACTCCAGAGCACGAAATTAATTTTTTTCTCAAGGAGCAATCAGGCTCCAAAATTTTTCAAAGTGGTCGCCAAGTTCAAAAGTTAGGAGCCAAATTTATTTTCTAGAACAAAAATATTGAAATGAGGTGACTATTAATTTACCTGAACGTTTTTTTTCACGTCTGTACACAACAATTTTGGTTATTAAGTTAATCATTAACAAACAGAGACGGATGAACAATTCCAAACTTTTGCAGTAAACTTGTCATTTGAAATTTTTATCTGTTTTTCTTTCACAGAGAATCGCATTTGATGATGATACCCACTTCTCTCAGACTTATGTAAATTACATGTGCACTGTAATTTGAACCACACGCACCCCAGAAAGTCCGCACTTCACAAAACCTTTCAAACGCTTTTAGAAAAAGATGACAGGTTTGCTTTTACTTTTGATGTACAAAAGTCATTAAACATTACACTAGACTACATAAAGTATTTGTTATCATTGGCGAAAAAAACAGGCATATCCCACCCCATTCTACAACAAACTATTCAAAATCCCACTTTGTCAGAAGACAAACCAACGTGGCCACGGAGCGGCAAAGTGAGAAAAAACTGCCTTTTATCAGCATTTTTTCCCCAATGCTCGCGAGAATTCTAAAACCTTGTCTTTGGCTGTACGCACTCAGTATTCGAAATCAATCTTTCCCGATCACGGTCTACGTCGCTGCTCATTTTAAAAAGAAAGCACATGGAAGGTGTCGCCAAAAATGTTTTGAGCCCGCAATATGTGTAATTTTCTGTGCCTCCATAGCGCTATCAAAACCGAGGCGCACGTTTGGGAGAATTCGATCATCAATATTTTGTGGACACTCTGCCATACGACCCAAGACAAGCGGCGTTTTACCACGTGACAACCAATCGCCATCAGAACAAGATCGTGCGACAAATCGTCAATGTTACAAATTCTAAACATTGTTTCGGCACATTTTGAGAACGAAGCATACTCGTGATACGAAGTAGTGTATATCGTGTGTATATCGTGTGTTTCTCACGACCTGCCACCATCTGGCACCAACTGTCATTGACTTTGATGATCGGAGTAAGAACGTGTGTATTTTCTATGTCGTTTACGAACTGTCGCCATCTGGCACCAACCGTCATTGACTTTGAAGATCGGAGTCAGATCGTGTGTATTGCACATAAGTGCAAAAACTCGCAACGCGTTACCGAGCTAAACATCGCGCGAAAAGTCGGCTCCGGTCACATACTACACAACAGCCAACTTTTTATGCACCATCGCTTCGCAAAAAGTCGACTCCGCTCACATACTACACGACAGTCAACATTTAAAGCAACATCGCTGCGTTAAAGGTCGCGTTAAGAGTCAGATTGTGTAACTGACCACCTTAAATAAAAAAAAGATAACAAACCTAAACGTTGAAATCATGAGAAACCAAACGCATTCCAAAGGCTTTTGAGGCATCAGAAGGCAAACCGGCCTGGAATGAAGAGAATAAAAAAAAGAAAGAAAAATCTTAACAATAGTAAAGATGGGTTATGATAGATTAACAATATTCGTTTACAGCAAAAAAAAACGCGCTCGCAACTGATCAAAATCGATCACGTACTTTCGGTCACTAACCGGCACTTAAACATTTAGATTTTTTTTCGTTTTTGGTTTACCATATATAACTATGGCTGAAAACAGCAGAACATTTAAATTCAAACCACTGAATATATATATTGCCTTTTTTAAAACAACTTTGAGGTTTGGCTTTATTGTGAAGTATTTTTCGAAATTATTGACCGTTTTTTCCGTTTGATTTTTTAAAATGGAATTCAATCATATACCAAATTTGCTTAATACTGGATTTGTTTGTTTTATTAGTTGGTTATCGAAGATGAAGACGAGTGAAAACACTGCAAATACTGGATGAATTCTTTTAATCTTCATTAAATGATTGAACTTACTTCTAAAATGTGATGATAAAATATCTTAGAATGATAAGATGGCGGTGATAATCAGGTGATAGTGATAGTGATGATGATAACAATGACCAGATAATGGTGATGATGACGATATTAATGATGATGATCAGATGACGACGATGATCAGATAATAATGATGATGACGATATTAATGATGATGATCAGGTGACGACGATGATCAGATAATGATGATGATGACGATATTAATGATGATAATCAGATGACGACGATGATCAGATAATGGTGATGATGATGACAATATCAATGATAATAATGACGATGATGATGATCAGGTGATGATGATTATCAGATGATGATACCGATATTAATGATGACGATGACGATGATCAGGTGATGATGATGATGATATTAATGATAATGGTGATAAAGGTTTTTGATGATCAGGTGACGACGATGATCAGATCATGATGAGGAGGAGAATGATTGGATGATGATGATGATGATCAGATGACGACGATGATCAGATAATGATGACAATGATCAGGTAATGACAATGATCATGATGACGATGATCAGGTAATGACAATGATCATGATGACGATGATCAGATCACGATGATGATCAGAAGATGATGATGATCAGCTCATAATGATGATCAGATCACGATGATGATGATGACGATGATCGGATGATGATGATGATGATAATGACAATAAGATGATGACGATGATCAGATGATGATGATTAGATGATTATTAAATGATGATGATGATGAAGATGATGAGATTACGACGATGATAAGATGATGATGATTTTAAGATGATGATTGTGATGATGATGATGAGATGATGATGATGATGGTGGTGATGTTTATGATGAGATGATGATAATTGTGATGATGATGATATGATGACGATGACCAGATGAAGTGATCATGGTGTAATAAAGGGTATGATATGACCATGGTTGTGGTTATGGTGGTGCTAGTTATAATTTTGTACCAAATATGATGTTATGAGATGGTGATAATGATGGACGATGATGATTTACACGATAGTGGTAACTGCTGATGACGGTCGACGACTAGTGATAGTCATGAAGCAATAAGGCTAGTAATAATGATAATGAACAACAAATCTTAACATTTACTTACAGAGCTGCCAGTAAAATGCTCTTCTCGTGAACTTGATAAGAAAATAAAAAGAATGCTAAAGAAGAATTTACCTAAAGGTAAGTAAAACAAAAACTGTGAATAAGTCGTTGATACTTTTCCTTACCCTAAAATAGACATTCTCATATGTAAGTCCTGCCACTCGGCCAACGAGGAATTCTCCGATAGAATGGAATACAATTTCAATCAATGTTTTGGTTAAATATTGCGGACCTAGTAATTACAAATACTACAGACATTTCAAAGCTTATGTCTGTTTTAAATTTGTAGAAACCACAAACATTTAACGATAGACGGTAAATTCAACTTTCGCTTTGCAGCTGTAAAGGTTTGGAATAAAATTGAAGAAAGCATTAAACATCTTCCCCATAAACCGTTTAAAAAGCAAGTCCGGTTTAACATCTTACAGTCGTACAGTCGTACAGTCGTACTGTTCTTGAGTTTTCAACTGGTACATATTTATTCATCTATCGATTTATTCTCTAATTTATTGATTTATTAACTTTTTTAAATTATTTATTTTTAATTCTATTTACTTTCTAACTGCTTTGCTCTCGCTTTAGTGCCAACCTACCTCCAACGTAATCAAACGTTACTTAATTTTACTCAGCTCGATTAGCTTTTCAGTTATTCTAAATAAATATTACCTTTTTTGTATTAATAAATTATTTGTGAATTAAGACTTATTGACTGGTCCCCAGAGAAACATCATGTTTTGTGGACGTGAGATCAGTCAATAACTGTTTTATTATATAGCCAGTAGTGACAATTCGCAACAAAAACGTAGCCAGAACTCAGAGAGACAGACTTTTAAGTTGTAATTAATACTCAACGTATTCGTATTCGTTGCCGTTTTTGTAGCCATTTTTTTGTGAAAAATGAAAATAAAGAAATCGTCTGAGATACAAAGGTCATGTGTCGCGTGATGTGACGTAACATTCACGACTTCCAGAATTATTAACCCCCAGTGGTTTATACATTAATCCCTGCTCAAAATGGTTAAAACTTGACAAACACGAATTTGTGGTAAACAGTCGGATTTCTCGCCTTTCACGTGACGTATTTTTAACCAATCAGACTCTGGAACAAATGAACTTTAAAACTTGCTATATAATTATTTAGTTGAATTTATATTTGGTAATAAAGCTGTTGTTGTTGTTGTTGTTGATAAAAGTAAAAAGACAAGATGCAAATTCTGACTACCATCATTAATACGCCACACTAGTGCCACATATTAACGGGTATAAACAAGATATTCCAGGGAGCTCGATATTTCAAGACAAAGCAATCAATGCTAGAGTACTCACCAGGGCAACAACGAAGCGGTCAATGGAGGGACTGCGTAGCAAGTTTAGTGACGATGGTAGGGTAGCTATTAAAGTGCTCCAAAGACTGAAATAAAAAAAAATATATCAAACTTCATCATTTCTACATAGTACAAAAAAGAAGTATATATACATGAAATATATCATGTAATGTAATTGAAATTTGTAAGAGAGTGTATATGGTTCATTAACGGTTTTGCCACCCAGCTGTTGAGTTTGAGTATTCGGAACTTAGAGATCTTGTTAGAAACTGTAATAATAATAATAATAATAATTTATTACATTTAATATAGCGCTTTAACTATTAAGATCTTCTAAAGCGCTTTACAATTTGTAAAAGCAAAATATATAAATATATCTACAATAAATAGACTAAATTAATAATAGTAATAAAAACACAAAATTACAAATTAAAAGCTTTCTTAAAAAGATAAGTCTTTAACTGTAATTTAAAAAAGTCAATGTTCCTGCAATTTCTTATGCTACATGGTAAAGTATTCCATACTGTTGGCCTAGCGTGGAAAAAGGCCCCATCACCAAAAGACTTCCTAGTCACCTTCGGGATAACAAGTAACATTTCAGAATCAGAACTCAGGCTGTATCTAGTTCTAGGTTTAACAACAAGTAGTTCAGATAAATATTGTGGCGCCAGGCCATTCAACGTTTGAAAAACTAAAAGTGCAATCTTAAATTCTACTCTAAATTTCACTGGCAACCAATGTAGAGCGAAGAGTGACATATCAGGTAATGTAGTGGAAATTTCACTGATAATGCATGGATCACTGTTAGGTTTTAACATCCAGCAGTTTTTAAAAGTGGATACTGCATGCCCTTCCGCAACATGCTTAAACTAAAAATCAAAAATTGTTTTAGGCCTCAATCCTGTCTTCTTTAAGAATATCCCTGCCAACTTCAAACATTATTGACAACTCTGCCACTGTAGTGCGCTTTTGTAAACGAAACGATTTACCTTAGTTTTAAGAGTTGAGCTTGTGAAAGAATCTTTTTCACCTTCACAATCACTGACACAGCACACCAGAAGTTGGCGACCTTGTCCTAAAGGGAACAAAAAGATGAACCGGCTCACTAAACATAAAAGCCAAATTCCATTAAACTAAATAATACGTGCCAGGCACACTTCTGAAAGGTTACTTAATCGTTTAAGAAGGCACAAAAAGTCAAAATCTTCATATTTGTTACGTCTTAGCTTCCTTGATATTATGGATGGATCGCACAATTAACCCTTTTAGTCCCAGTTATATTGTTAAATTCTCCCAACTTGAGCTCATACTTTTTATTGAACAAGTTTGAGAGAATTTTGTTTTTAATCTTCCTTAGTTTGCTTTGTTTGATCAATTCTCATTTTCTCATTACTAAATGTTTTACTTTGTATATGTTATGTAAGAAGTTAGGTGCTGATAATCGATTGGGAAAAAACGAAAAAAACAAAAACGGGAGCACTTAATGACAACTCCCCAAAGGGGCTTTTCAGTGTCATGTTAAAATCGCCCTCATCCCCAGTTAAGAATCCCAACTGATAAGAACCAAACCAGTTGGTTATTTACAAAACGAGGTAAATTTGTCCTTGGAATCACCGAGGACAAATTCATTCAGTGGTCTGAGTTGGGGAATCGAACCCGGGTCTTCCGCATTCAAATCCCCATTTCTGGCCATTGCCCCACGCTACCTCCTCAAATGGGAACTATGACCACGTTGGTAGATTCAAGTTAGCTTCAAGCACTATTGCGCTTGAAGTACTGTAATTGACGTTAGCAAACATAAAGATACCCGATCTTGTTATAAAATTCTGTTGAAAATCACAAGCTTTCAGACCCTATCACAGAGTCTTTATCAAGTCGGGGTTGCCACAAAGGTTCCATTTCAAAATTCCCTGACTTTTCCCTGACCAAATTTCCTTTTTCCCTGACCATAAATAACAAATATACGCATTTTAGTAAAATTTCCAATGGCCTCCAACCACTTCTAACAGCCATCCTTATCTCCTTTTTATTGAATTATGCTACATAACAACACTGATAATCACTTTTTGAGCATGCCGACACAAATTGTAACAGTAAACAGTTACATGTAAGTTGTTCTGCCAAAGCAACGCGAAGCAGTCCCCAAAAAATTCCCTGACTTTTTAGCTTGAACAATTTTTCACTGACCAAAATTCAACTTCTCTGACTTTTCCCTGACCATGAGGAAATAATTTTTTTCCTGACTTAAAAAAACAGCGATAGAGAGTAAAACAACAAAAAATAGAGGAAGATATTGCATGGCCGGAGCGCCGAATAAAGATAGCTGTCAAAATACCACCTGTAGTGATGGCATAAGACTGCAAGTTGCAAACAATGTGACGTCATACCAGAACCATTCCTTGACTTGTAGCAACCCTGCAGTAATCTACACTGTAAACTGACACTTACTGCTTTTTCACCAAGCTGTGAAATGACCATTGACTATCAATCAATGATTGAAAGGACCACAAACATCATTGTCATAAAATAAACAAGATGAACTGAGTCTACGTTGTATAATAACGTGCTTACTGATTTTTCACCAAACAGTGATATCATCACCATTCAATCAATGATTAATGACTTGATCATCAAATCAATTATTTCAATGATCAAAATTGTCATTGTTATGATGACAATGACAAAATGAATCTAATATACACTGTATGATGCTTACAGCTTTTTAACCAAGCTGTGAAATGGTCAATGATCATCAAATCAATGGTTTCCATGATCACAATCACCATTGGGATGATGATGATAACGAAAAGATAACCTAAATTTAGCTAAGCTAAATCCTTTTACGATCCTGGTGGCCAATGGGGCCGGCGCCTCAGGATTCCACAGTGTTACGCAGATGAGAGACTCTGACTTCCCTTGGATGGAATGATGATCCATCGCAGGTTATCTCCTACCAGATGCTGGTACTCATTTACCTACCCTGGAAGGATGGAAAGCTGAGTTGGCTTAGACAGAAAAGAAGGTCACACAAATACTGTAATCTCGGTAAAGTGCCGGGATCGAACTGGGGACCTTGTGGTTGCACCAAGCACGTCCGCCCTGAGCCAAATCTAGAATGAACAGTAATCTATTTCTTATTGCAATATCGCAAGATTTATCATTAAGCTGATGATAACGGCAAGATGTACCAAACCTACATTGTATAATGATACTTACAGCCTTTTCACATTTCTTGCCCATGTTTTCATCATGTTCTTCTGCCATTCTCATCAAGCAATCAATTGTCTTTCCAGATTTAGTTTCTTCTTTTGGTGCATGGCAAGCTACAAGCTCATCCTCACAGTCCCTCACAATTTGTGGGTTCACTGAATGGTCCTCCATTAACTGCAGCCGAATCTTGAACATTTCCTCCTGGCATCTGCCATCGACTTCTTTACCTAAACAAAGAAACAAATAATGAAGTGTTTGGTAACTGTTTGTGAGTGACTAAGTTTCCATCTTCTGTCCTACCAACTGCTGAAACGTCTTCTGCAGCTAAAGGTGTATTTTGTTAGTGTTAGTAAAGGTATTAGAGATATCATTAGGTTTAGTTTGATCAATCAACAGTAAGAGTTTATATGCATTTTATCTTTAATTCAAAAAATAATAAACTTTTAATCTGCTTTAACTACATTAGGAGCCCAAAGGGCAAGTCAAAATACACAGGACGAGTAAAAATATCAGTCATACTACATACTAAACTGTGTAATAAGTGATTTATTATCCAATCTTTTTTTCGTGAAAAAATAAAACTAAATAGTGCCATGCACTCGCGCGGTAAAAATAAGTTTTCTGGAGTACGAATATCGCTCAAAATGTACAATAAAGCTGGATATTTGTACTCGCCCCAGACCCTCTCATGGTGTTATTTGTACGATTATACGTGAAGTTAGATAATAAACTTTTTTATCTGATTTAACTACAATATTTAAGAAGATTCTGATATTACTAAATAAAGAGATTGGCTAACTCTTACTTTTTAAATACCATGCATTAGTATAAACCTATTAACAGTCTAATACGTATCCTGCATTCTGATTGGTAACTTTAGCTGAGGTGTATTTGTAACACACTAAATAGAGAAAAGATGGTGGATCAAAATAGTAGTTTTTGGTAATATTTCAGATAATTTTATCGATAATTTAATTTGTATATCCTTTACTGACCAATTAGTAGGTTACAATAAAAACATTTTAGACCTCTCCACCTCACCAACTATGGTACAAGTTTGATTACTGACTCATAGTCCATTGTTTATGAGAACAAATCAACAAATCATGAGATGTTTATTCACTTTTTAACATGGCATACATACAGTCCTTGAAATGTCAAGAAGAAAAGTAAAACATGTTCAGGGTGTTCATTAACTTTGGAAGTACAAGGGCATCTTATCTAGAGTAGGTTCACGGGTTCTTGAACAACAACAATTTATTTGTATCTCAGGAAAAAAGATTTATAAATCAATCAAATTTACAAAATTTCATTGTTAGATACAGACTAAGCTGAAAATAATATTTATTTATTTATTTATTTATTTATTTATTTATTTATTTATTTATTTATTTATTTATTTATTTATTTATTTA
>JAOTRI020130815.1:0-11432 GCA_028564885.2 Zoanthus sanctaehelenae
CAAAGGGTTAAAATAAAAGATGACTAAAATGGTTGGAGTGACCAGGGAGGAACGGGGGGGGGGGGAATAAACTTTTGGGCAAGTGAAAACTTATCTGGGCGAGTGCATTTTGAGGGTTACTCGCCCGAATGGCGAGTGCTCTCAAAATCAAGTGTTCAACCCTGCGAGACCATCAGAGATAAATAACAAATTTTTGATACACTTGACATCCTGAACCCCCAACCATCCCAATAGCTCTCCACAAGCTAAAAATGATAAACTTTATACCGTATAATGAAAAATAATTTTTAGATATGCGTCAGTCTAAAAATTATTTTTCATTATAAATATGGTGTAAAATTGATCTTTTTTATAAACCATTTTCATTGATAAAACTGAAACTTATGATAAACTCTGAAGTAGCCCTAACATTTTTTAAATAGCATTCTGGCCTCGAGCAGGGAGGTTAGGACTTCTCTTAAATATAACCAACCTGTTCGCCTTTGCTTGCCAATATGTTCTTCTTCTCGTCACTTCCCATGCAGTCATAATCAGCAATAACTGTGTAGTCTTCTTGACTGATCATCTGCCCTCTAAACAAACAGAAAATTAATGAGCAAAGTGAGGCCATGATTGACTTTAATGGTATCAACTCTCACACACTGCAACTTCATCGTCACCATGATCACATTTACCTTCATCACCATTATTACTATTTATTTTTTTGTGTTTAGAACATTTAGGAACCTAGTGAGTTTCCAAGGAGTAGAGATATTAGGACTCGAGGTCCCTTACAAGGATCTTACTATGGTTTTACATCCTTATCTGAGAAAACACGAAAGTCTAACCATTTGCAGATGTTAGAGCACAGGCAGCACTTTCTCTTATCTTAAGACCCTGAGTGTTGGTCCGGCCAGGAATCGAACCCGAGACCTCCTGCACAGCAGGCTGGCACCTTACCAACTGGGCTAACCATTATCATCACCATCATTTACACCAACATCACTATTACCACCACATCATCACCATCTTCATAATCATCACCATTATCATCATCATCACCACAAGAATTATCATCACCACTACCACCACCACTACCATCATCATCATCACCACCACCACCAGTACCATCATCATCTCCATCACCATTACCATCATCATCAACATTGTCATCATTGTTGACGAGGTTATGGCATCATTGAAGTGCCTTGTCTCCTCTGTAGCTGCCGTTAAAAGTGGATTTTTGCTCATTTTCGAGCCTTTTTTGCCTCTCTTCACTACTGGATAGCATCATGAAGCTTGAAGATGTACAGTATTTGAGCTTACTTGCTGAAAGAAACAAGCGAGGTGCCACACATTTTAGCGATTTTTACCGCATATTTCCACTCTGTGCATTTCGACATGTGCCAGAAGAAGTTATCTTTGAAGTTCGAAGAGGCAAATTCACTGAGCTGCCAATGCATTTTTTGGAAGTTTTGACAACTGAGGAACACTACAAGCATAAAATTTTGGCAGAACTTTGTGGAGGCTCTACACTTAGTAAAAAAATCATGATTACTGCATGAAGTGCTGTCTGTCCTTGTCAAAATTTTCGTGTTTCCCAGAATTCATTTGGGTCATGCAAGTGGAGGGAAACACAGGGCAAGATTGGCACAAAGAAATGATTGTAGCTTGATTCGTAAACTGAAAAAATGCCAGTACCATATCGAATGGGCAGTTAAGGCCCTTTTAGGGGTCAAAGGGTTAACAATTATTAACCAAAGTGGAAGTGAATAAAGTTAAATATTTACTTTTGCCAGAGGTAAGATAACCCAAACATGCAGGGAAGATAAGAGACAACAATAACTGCATTCCACATTAGTTAATCCTGAGACATGTTCTTCCACTTCAACAAGTTCATACACTTCATCATACAGTCATTTCACTTTCTCCATGGCCTTCCCACTCACAGTCACCCCCTTCCTCTTCCCCACAACTCTCACCTCTTCTCCTCGCCAAAAACACATCCTCTATTCTTTTCACACATCAACAAAAAGGACTTCAACTCCACACATATCCACAACCTCACTGCTAATCCTCCCACCATATATATATCGTTTAGGCCCTTTTAGGAGTCAAAGGGTTAAGATGAAGCAACAACTAGAATTTTATGCATGATTAAATCCATGATTCACAGATGTCAAAAATTGCAAACAACATGACAGGCTATTTTTGCTTTTAAAATGAAAAGTGGCAGAGAGATATGGATTTATAAGATAGCAGTCATTACAAAAACACTTTATAAAAAAGACAGACAAAATAAAATATGCTGTCTACTTTCACTTATCTCTGCTAACTTCAAATCTTACTGTAAACACTGTCTTTGTAAATGACAAAACAGCATCAACAATGACATTATGTTTAAAATAGGAGTTGACATAATCAACTATATTATTTATGAGTTTATAGATTTTAGTTTAAGTGATTGAACATAAGTCAAGACAGCTATATACTGAAAGATTTGCAAAACACCCATTTAACTGCCAACAAAAATGCAATAATAATAAAAAGCTAATGGTCCTTATGAAAATAAAACCCATTGTCATGATTGTGAAAATATGCTTAGACACAGGAAAGGCATATTTTCCCCTTGTTTTTCAGCCCTTGAGCTTCTTATTTAAAAATCACTTGCTAATATAATGATATCTTGGATATCTCACTGTTGTTTAAATATGGAGGTTTCCACACAACACTACTACTTTGAAACCTTCTGAATTGCACATACTGCTTATGGATATCTATATGACCATTAAATATCAAAAAAAAATTGTAAGTGGTATCTAGTCATTTTTTAATTCAGAGCAAGTAAAAAATTTATCTGACCACTTCTCTTCATAATTAATAGTTTCCTTATTATTTCGAATCACTATTTACATCAAGAAAATCAAACTCTCGTCGATGTCCCTGGATATATACATTCTAGCACTAAAATGTGAAATTTGGAAGGAAATCAATTCATACTAAAAATAATTTTTCTTAACAAGCTTTCTACGTATATTCTAAAATTGAAGTGAAATTATTAACGAAAAGGGTTTTTTCTGTCAGGCAGGCTTCCCATAAGAAATAATTTATGTAATGATTTATCAACGCGAGACAAACACCTACTGACAGAGATAAACCCTTGAAAAAGAAACTTTTAGGGGGCAAGAGTAAATATAATTATTGAGAAATCAAACTGTGAGACTGTTTGAAGGAACAACTAGGAATGAATAAAGAATTGATAAAACACGCTGCTACAAATTTTCGTGTTTGTTTTGGCTTCATAAGCAATGAAAATAATACACACCGTCTCGTGTCTACAGGGAAATCGTTCCGAAAAGCGGTGTACAATGATTTGCGTTGAGACAGCACTCATATCAATTATATTATACGTAGACGTGTCTTGCCTAAACAAGCAGTTTTTGAAAAAAAATAACCACGTTATGTTGGCTTTTAATGATTTTAAGAAAATACGACCAAAACAGTTAAATTGAACTTACTCGATGTTTTTATAATGCATGCAGTAACAGATATATCTTATATATTTCAACTGAGACGACGAAAGAGCGATTTTAAAAAGATCTCGATTTTCAAATCTATCGTATATATAAACGCCGTTATCCCCAGCAACTATATACTTACTTTTGTTTCGTCGTCAACTAGTCGAATGCAATCTGCTGTTACAAGGAGTGTCATTCGCTTTTTCTTTGCGGTAGAAGTCTGAAAATAGAAACAAACAGTTTTTACACTGCAATTTCTTTTTGTCCTTCTGGCACCGAGTTCATGACAACGCTGAAAACGATGGAGCATTTATTTGCGTGGCTGAATCAACTTATCAAGACGCCACGTCTTTAAACGCCATTTTTAAACATAAAGAATAAAATAACAAAAACAGTCAGTTTACTGAAAGTCATCTACTTTACCTCTTTCAATCGCCGGAAGGCTTCGGAACAAACTTGAGTACCGCGCGACTCGGTAACTTCTATACAACCGACATACTATAATTGATTCAAAAGAAAACGACTTCAATCTAAATCCTTTACATATGAGGGTATAATTCTATTCTAAACAAAGTAATCTGATAAACAATTTTGGCTTCATTTACAATACATCAAAAAATCTACAACAGAAAGGGATGGCTTTCGAGCAATAAACCTTACCTTTACTGGAAAATTTACGCCTCCATTCCTAACTTTGTAGCTATCGTTCTCCCAAACTTGAGGACGACAACTTTCGGGAATACGCCGTTGCGAGCTGCGCAAACTTAAACTACGTCTCAGTTTTTTCATTTTGAAGAAGGTAAAACTGCAATGCAATCCTATCCCAATATTAAAGTGAGTAGCTCAGATTATTTCATAAACCTCTCGGAATGTAATTCTTTCGTTATGAGAAGCCTGAGCAATCATTGCTTATTTGTGACACAGCCTCAATGCGCATGCGTGAAAGCTACACTTGGCAATGAAACCGGAAACAAAATATACAGCCTGCCCCTCTATAAAAATATAATACCGAACGAAACACATAAATGAATGGATTTTTTTTATTTGCAGAGTAGGATTTTTGTTAAGAAACAACAAATTTATAGTTGTTATACATTTTTATACTCGAAGTTACCGGAAGTTGACCCGAAAATATTTCTATAAGAATGAGCAATATTTGAAAGGAATGAAGTAATTCGATGGAATGACTATCTCAAGGTGAAAAGCACTTTTCATTTCTCAGAAATAAAAAATTGTCCACGCTCTCACGAAATAGTGTCGATTTGGCAACAACATTCTTGGAAGGTCATCAATAATTGTTTCTTCCCCAGATTTCACGAAAAAGCTATAAATAACTCATTATACTCTGCCATGACATTACCAATATAATGATAAACGTTTACTATACATGCATCAGTAGTTCACATCAAAGATACTACATGGAATATTCGCGTTAAACGGCCTTTAAAACAAAAGCTATTGAAACGCGTTGGCGCACATGTAAAACGTGTGGTTCATTCGTTGAAGCCTTTGTTCATTCTTTCAGTTGGTAGATATGCAGTCGCTTGATCACTAAAAAAGGGCTGGCGTTCTAAAAGTTTGCTTTTAAGAAAAACTATACTACTTGCAAAGCTGATTAAATATTGCAAGATAAAGTAACTCCACTTAGTTAATTTTGCGCATACTTCGCAGCTTTAATCAAATATGGTATTATTTTTCTAATTAATAATAATATGCTGAACTGATTATTACCTGTAAAGCAGTGCACTGAGGCCCTTCGCGAAACTGGCATTGTAACACTCTGGCAGCGTCGCCAAACATCACTACAAAGTTCTTCAACGAGATCGTATCGAACAACGATTATAGACTCCATAGTCTTTTATCTAATAAGGAAAAACAACTGTAAATACAATTTTAGAAGTAAGAGGAATTTAGTCGTTTCTAAATGTTTAACAAAGCGCTGCCAAAATAGTTTTATCAATTTTAATTCAAGATTTTATAGCCCACAAGAATGAGTTTTACTAGTTTTATTATTTATTGTACATATTTTTACCATATTTGCTTGTAAAATTAGACCATTTCAGCCTTTCGCTGCAAATTCTTAACTAATAAACTATCTATCTATCTATCTATCTATCTATCTATCTATCTATCTGACACGGATGAAAACTATCTTCAACGCAAACATAAACTAAAAGCGTCCTTTTGACTAAAAAAAGTAGTGCATTTAAATGTTGAGCTTTATTTCCTGTTTTTAGTAGGGGGCCGTTGGAAAATTGATTTGATAACCCTTAACGTCCAATGGACGTCAAGGGAGAGGGGAGGCTGATGGTTAATTAGAGGTGGACGTTAAGAAAGTTAACTTTTAAAAAAGGAAGAAATGAATTAAAAACGTTCTTGAATGATAAAGCGTATTGGAACTGGCTGTTTCAAAGCAAATACAGCACGGTTGTTTGCTATCTAAACTGAATTTCACTATTAAAATATACGAAATCAAACTTTGACAAGAATGCTCATTTTTAAAAAGGAAATATCGAGTGGACGTTAAAGAGGGGGGGAGGAGGGGGTTAGACCTTAACGTCCATTGGACGTTAAGCGTTAACAAATCAATTTTCTGACGGCCCCTAAATTGGCGGTTGATTGCGTTTCTTTAAAGAGTGCTTTACTGGCACATAGTATGGACCTAATTTGTATAGCTGCAATTATGTAAATTTAAAAAGTACATTTCAGACTTTAAACGAGATGCCGAGTTTTCAACTCAGGGTTTTCATTAAGATTATCAGTAGCAGGAGAATACGAAAAAGTAAAAGGAGAGGTATTTCAAAACAGCGAAGCTCTTTTGTCAAATGAATGATTGAAGTTCGTACCTCTCCTAGGGGATCTGGGGGTATTCTTACCCAAATTTGGATTTCTAACCCCCCTGAGATGCTGTTTCCTGTTATCTCACAGCAAATTTCATTCCTAGCTACCTTGATGAATTAATGTTGCACGCAACTAATGTCAAATTAAGAGCTTTAATCCTCTATCTTCTCCAGTAGGCAGTCACGTCACAGTTCCATAACAGTGTACTGTACAGTATGTATGTTCAAATGAAACCTATTTTGGCAACCTTATTTTAGAATACAATACTTCGTTTTAAAACGTGTTCACACTTAGCGGTAGCAGCTGGGTAACAAACCTGTTGATAAACAGACTTTGCTAAAAATGCACATAGTTTTTGATTTGCTTTTCTCTAAAAGTTTTAACTATCATTCATAACCCGTAAATTAGTATCTGTAGTTTCTAAGCACAAGCAAGTGTTTTCAGTTAATAGATGTAGAGGTACACAATATGCCATTAACAATGTAAATATGTCTATGGTAACTCAAAATTAGTAGATTTTCTAATCCAATTTTCAGATTTACATGAGTATATAATATTTTTTAAGCAAATTCGTTCGATTAATATTTATCATTTTTTGAAATTTTGTGTTATTTCTTGAAACTAGTAGCTGTAGGACAACTCAAGTTCAGTCTATTCATCAACTTCACTGTAATCACTCTCCATGTTTTTAGAAAACGCCTCTAGTGAGTCGAGCTCTCCCTCAACAATGTTGTCAAGATGGAGAATATGAAGCGCCTGTTGATACTCCTTTCTGATGTTCTGCAGCTCAGTCACACTTTCAGTGGTCGACGTTGCATCTGTCTGTGTTCCCATGTCTTGTACAATTGTAAGAGAAGCTTCAGTTTCACTGTTTTCTTGTGGCTGCATACCAGACCTTTGGTATGGGAGCTTTCTTCTCTTTTCAGCTTTCCACATTTCAACAGCGTTGCTGACCAAAGAATCACTGGCTTCTGTGTGTGGGACAGGTCCATTGATAGTAATTTGAAGGAGTAATGCAAGGATGTCATTCTTAATCTGACTTCGTATTCTAATCTTGATCAATTTCACCTAACTAGCAACTCGTTCAGGCCAGACGTTGGAAACTGAAAGTGCATGTGCTACTTCCGCTACCTGAACTGATCGTGGATAGACCTGTCCAAATGTTGACTTCATACGTGCATAATAACTCTTTTTAGTGACCACTCAGTAGGTGTGCCATTCTTGCCATTCAGTGTGCCTTTTGGGAGGTGCTTTTTCCAAGAAAGCAAATCATACTTCAATATCTTCTATTCTATTTTAAATTTCTCTGCCTGACTGTCATCACCTTCAAAGAAATGGTCAGCTAGAACCTGAACTTCTGCATCCCCGTGACTATAGAATGCAAGACTTTGCCTGTCAGGTATCAGCATGGCATCAAATAATGAAAATCCACCGAGTACTGGCAGAAATGACTTAAACCACTTGTCGATTTTCTTCAGAAGTGCTTTAATGTATCTCTTGAGAAGTCCCTGTAAATCTTTGACATTATTTTCACTACACACAAGCCCCAAGGACCCAAGGCAACCACCACTAGCAAGATCGCTGAAGTTGCATGATGGGTTCTTCTGTACTTTTGACTTCATTCAATCTGTCTTTTGTGAACTCAATTGAAGGCTTTATTGAGGCATAATTAATAGCACCGATTTGGAAAGACTTGCTGAGGGTTGTTAATATAGGAAAAATCCACTTCAAAATGTATACTGCACCAATTAATTTCACCTTGTATATCTTCTTCAATAACTCATATGCTGCTTCAGGATTGATCTGTTTCCTGCTTCAACTGCTTCAAGTTTTGAAGTACAACAATAAGATCAGTGTGCATGGACTGGATTGCACTGTTAATTGATAACCACCTGGTATCGCAGGACCTTTTTTACTTCTTTGCTATCATCTTTCTTGACTTTTCTTGTAGCTTCAGGCGTTTTAGTTGCTGTTGCACTTTCAGGTAACAAGCAAGTCGCTTTGGCGAGTTTTCAAAGAGTGTCCATAGTTTTGTAACCACTGTTTCGACCTCCTTGATAAACTTCAAGTTTGTGTCGTCTTTGGCATTAGTGCAAGACAAGGCCAACACGTGACATATACAGTGTACTGAAATCATAAGGGAATTGACCTTTTTCAGCTTAGCAGCAAAGCCCATTTTTCCTGCCTACCATGACTGAAGCTCCATCTGTAGCCAATCCAATTAGTTTGTCAGTAGAAAAAGTACATGCTTGCAAATTTGATTCAGTTGTCTCAAACATAGCGGTGGCATTCGCAGAGTCGTGTTTGTCTGGTAAGTTATAAATCAACATATAGAAACTCTACAGTGACCTCACTGCTGTCTTCACCATAAAACTGGACGAAAGTAATCATCTGCTTCATAACTGAAATACCTGCCACAGCGTCCACGAGGAGTCCAAAACATCCTGCGGTCTTTGCATTGTTCACAATATTACCTTCAACGCACATCCCAGGATAAAAATATTCTCGCAATGACGCCGGTGATCGATGGTCAAAGTACATAAGATCCCTCACCCCTAGCTTTTCTAGAAGAGTAAACAACCTCACAGCTTTTTTGTTTGCGATTCCCTCCTTAGCTAGCAAGTAAACTGAATATAAAATTTTATAAGGAACGCTATTATTTGCTTTCTGCCGCTCATCCTGTTCTTTTTGGAATACAGACATTTATTTCGGATTTCGTTCTGCCGGTGAAACACAGCTGACAACAGAGAAATGTATGGAAAAATTCAAATTGTAACTGGAAGCGTTTGTATACGGCTATATCCCTCACATTTTGGCATCATAGTTCAGTTCCTCTCTCTCAACATTGAATTTTTCGATTTATAATTTTTTTAAAACTCAAGTGTCATTAAAGATATATGATGCAAAACTTCCATACAAACTCTCTTATTTTGAGCCATTTTGCCTACTCGCCAAGACGGCGGCGAAAACCGTGGCAAGGTGTATTACTGAATGATTTTTTTTCTGCAAAATGTGAAGTTTTGGTGATTTATAATAGTAGATCTGTTAACATGGTATATATAATTTTCTAGGTCAAACAATGCTAAAATCGCATTTCACCATTGCGTTAAAATTCAGATTTCTAATTCTAAAAAAGATTAATTTTTTTTTCCATTTTTCTGTTCGAACTAAACTAAAAGTAAATGAGCTAAATACTGGATACAAGACCTTTAATAAAAATTGTACAAAATGTCAATACAAATTATTGTCTGTATTCTCATTCAAAACTCCTATTCAAAAACAAAAAAAATTAACAGTCGAGTGTGAATTTATTTACACACGCACTTCACGCAAATTTTATTGATTTTGCCATGTTGATATGTTCGAAAAACCATTTGCCAATATTAAAACAATTAAAATTGCTATTTGCTTTCTTTTGGTTTACAAACTTGTTCTAGTACTCAGTACTAGTAGAAATCCTATAAATTAGAGGCTTAGCATTAAACTAAAATATGAGATTTATCTAAATGTTGATTCGATTTTTGTTTATTTTATAAAATACACCTGTGAACTGTCACTGGCGTGTTTTTATAACAAAAAGAGCTTGTTAGAAAATCTAAAGTAGGTTGAAACGCGATCTCTCATTGAGCAATGCACTTCGAAAAGTTTCATCTCTGTTTATTGTGCAAAATGAAAAAATAATATATATATTAATAAAAATATACAGAGAAGACTATTTAATAGTGTATCTCATCAGCTAAACAGATGAAAACGTTGCAAAAAATAAAAATGCAAGAATTAAAGAAGTAATTTCTCTGTTTTGTAACATTGTAACAGTAAATTTTTTGTAATGACTGAATAATAATTTAAATTGTTTAATAAATCTGTGATATACCATATGGTTTGTGGCCCTAATGGCTTTCAAGCAGAATTTTTACAACAAGCTCATTTTCCGATGTCAGTCATCACCATTCGATTACACATACTTTATAGAATTTTTCTGTCTGCCAAATTATGTCCACGGAGTCTCTAAAGGTTTTTACAAGTTCTTGCAACTTATTTAAGACAAATGGTGAGGTGTTTTCATTCGCTATTTATTTTCCACCGGCAGCTGGTCACGCAACTCAAAACACTAAATGGCCGGCAGTTTGGTTTTTCTATAAAAAGAAAACTTTTACAATCTAAACTCGCCAACAAATGTTTTTATATGTTTAAAGAACTCTCTAAAAATTCAGAAACTGGTGTTTTATGTGAAATTCAGTTTGTAGTTAACGCTTATCGCTAGACACTCCGTAAAGCAGTATTTTCATTTGACACATGACATGGAAATTTTCCTAGGAGGCATTGTTAGACAGTTTTTTAAAATATAAAATATTAAATTTTGATTTTAATTTGTAAAACTTTTATTTAAAAAAATGGAGTGCCGGCCATTTCTGTTTTTAGTTATTTGACCGGTAGTTACTGACCTAAGAAAGTTTCAATGTGTCAAGATCAAATGATACCTAGCGTAAACTACAAACTGCATTTCACAATAAAACACCAATTTCTCAATTGTTTGACAGTTCTTTAAAAATATATAGCAGTTTGTAAAAGTTTTATTTTTTTTAAAAAAATGGACTACCAGTCAGTTAGTGTTTTGAGTTGCGTGGCCATATAGACACTTGACATTTTACTTTAGTAAAAATAGAAAGCATTTCCCCCCAATAATTACTCCACATCTCAACAAAAATATAAGTAACAGACTTAGAAGAATGTAACAGCTCTTCCAGATTTAGCCGGAGAATTCCGGATAGTTGCCGGAGAATTCTAGGGAAAATCTATACCAATAGCTACATTCGTTGTGCACATTGATGTGAAGGAAACCCGAAATGCGTGCGCTCTTGTTTACTAGATTTCATATATTAACTTTTAATTACTTAATTTGTTCCAACTCAAGACAAAAAGTCTCACTGCCCATTGATTTAAACTTTATGTACATTTTATGTATGAATAGCATCACCATTACAATGTTACACGTTGATTTATTCATAATGTGTTTAAGTTATTTAAGCAATAAACGATACTTTCTATGGGTTTACCGGCATAATAAACCACGCGGGATGTTGGGAGAACACG
>JAOTRI020130826.1:0-11431 GCA_028564885.2 Zoanthus sanctaehelenae
TGCGCTCGGGCTAAAATGAGCCTGAGTCGGGCCCAAAACATTTTTACGCCCGCGAACATCAACTATATTGTTATATTATATGAATACACAATAATTAAACAAAAAGAGATTTGGATATCTGAGATTTTCATAAACCCATATTTTCATTTGATTCTTTCATTTCTTATTTGCTTGTCATAATGCTTTTAAGATATGGGAGGAAGTGTCAGCTCAGTGGTCAGAGTTTGCGATTTGAATGTGCAAGACCCAGGTTTGATTCCCAAATCAGACTACTGAATTAATTTGTCCTCGGTGATCCCAGAGACAAATGCACCAAGCTTGTAAGTATCCAACTGACTTGCCTCCTACCAGTTAGGAGTCTTCACTCGGAAAAGGAGGGGGGAAGGGTTAACATGACTTTGAAAAGCCCCTTTATGGGGAGCTGTCATTGAAATATTTGTTTATGACTGTGTGCTTCTGACACTGTCTTTAAATATGATTTAGATTTAATTAAGCAAAATCATTTTGCAAGGGTGTGGAAATCGTATACCCGGGACAAGTGTCCAAAATACATATTTCCACACCCCTGTTTTGGATTAAAATGTGTAACTGATTCATATTTTCTTTACAGTGAAGCTAAAAAAGTTCTTAATGCAAGTAGTCTTGAGCTCAATAAACTTCTCAGGGATGGCATTGCTATTCTTCATGTGCTTGCTGGACAGGAGAGAGAAGAGGCTTCAGAGCTTCTGGAAATTGTTCTGCAATCAGGAGGAGACCCAAACCTCCCATCAGTAGATTCACTCACACCAGTACATGTTGCGGCAATGTGGGGAAGGAGAAACAATTTGCAGCTTCTTTTGAATTATGGTGGTTGTGCCGATTTACAAGATGATGAAGGGTTAACAGCATTGGACCACAGCAGTAACTCGCAAGAACCAGATAGTCCTGACTGCAGGAAAATTCTTAATGTTTTTATTGATAATAGCTGGCTTACAGAGACATCAGGGTGTGAAGAACACTGCTTTTCTGATTACCTTACGGCTGATGAAACTCTTGACAAAGAAATTAACAAGACAAATTTCTTAAAAGACCTCAATGACAGTGAAGTTTCTTTTCCTCATCTTCACCCATGGCTTCATCAATCTGAAAGCAATGTTAATCTCGATGACACTGTGGTTGACAATTTTAGGCAGTTGGAAATAACAGATTCTGATAGGTAAACTTTGTATAATAACTATTTAATATGTGATGTTGTTTATTTAATCTAGTGACTAGGGCTATATGAAGGGCTGATTTCTATTTAGGTAAATTTAATTTTTTGGAAATTAGACAATAAAACTATACATAATGTGAACATTTGGGGGGATAAAATAAATTTTAAACTTTAGACATACACTGAAATTCAAAAATTGTCTAGAGCAAAAACAATGTTAGTGACTTTGTTTGAAATGCTAAATTCTCCCAAAAATTTATGTTATGATGAGATAATAGGAATAATGTAGGGAGAGATGAGAATTTAATTGATCAAAATTCACTTAAAATATGTTATTCTTATCAAGTTCAAAGACAATGTGGTATTGTATGAAATACTAAATTCTCCCAAAAATTTATGTTGTGAAGAGATAATAGGAATAATGTAGGGAGAGATGAGAATTTAATTGATCAAAATTCACTTAATATGTTATTCTTATCAAGTTCAAAGACAATGTGGTATTGCATGAAATGCTAAATTCTCCCAAAAGTTTATGTTATAAAGAGATAATAGAACTAATGTAGGGAGAGATGAGAATTTAATTGATCAAAATTCACTTAATGTTATTCTTATTAAGTTCAAAGACAATGTGGTATTGCATGAATGTTAAATTCTCCCAAAAATTAGAAAGAGACAATAGGGATCATTGTGAGAGTTGTGAACTTCATCAATCATCACTTACATCATTTCTGCACTAGCCCTATCATTAATAACTACTACTATAACTAAGATAAAATTATGAAATTCGTTTTTGATAAATTTCTTTTATTTTCACCACCAATGGTGAATAGTGGTGGATATATGTACTTAGACACAAAGCATGGAGGTATATATATAATCTAGTGCTGATCACTGACCCTGAGGTAGTTAGTTGTTTTAAGTAACAAAGCATAAGATTTTTTCCATTTTTTGTCACATATATCCTGTTGTTTTGACTTCCAATTCAAAGTCAATTAGTAGCTAATTAAGTCTTGGCTATTGCAAGTTGCAGGTCCAGAGCCTCTCAAAGTGCACAAAAACCAATATTATTATACATTGGTGTCAAAAGCTCGATTTTGATTGGCTATAAGCGCGCAGCTAATTCTTGCTTGCTCAGTGTCTCTCATACGTCATACCTGCAGAAAATAGATTTTATATATGTAAAAGTGATGTCATACCTACAGACAACAGTTTTAGGCATGCAGAATTGACGTCAACTAACACACTAACCAGAAGTTTGATCAGTTTTGTCATGGCGGAGTCGCAAATACAACTCAGGAATATGCATAATAAAACAATTATTGGATTCGGTTTTCGCATGATAGCGATAATTATCAAGGCCTCAGTTTGTGTTATCCGCCTCAGCCTTCGGCTTCTGCAGATAACTCAAACTTTGGCCTTGATAATTATCGCTATCATGCTCATGATCAACCTCATCCAGTAATTGTTAATTGATAAATACTTGGTAAATACTAAAATGTAGTTATCAAAAAGGAAATTTCATGGAACACTCATTATCTTGGGTGATTTTACATTAAGTTATCTTAAAATTACAAGTTTGTGATTGTTTTGTTTAACAGCTGTGTAAAGTCAGAAGCTTTAAATTCTCCTTATCCAGTTATTTGCATCTCAAGTGATGAAACAATCAGTGGAACCCTCTCTGCAGATAATGGTAAGAAAAAAAGTTCAGACCCCCAGGGCTTGAAAATGCGACCAATATAGTCACATTTGTGACATTTTTTTCATTTGCCACTAAAGCTTTAATTATAGCAGTCGCAATTTTGTCACCAATGAATCTCAGGGTTCAAAATATTTTGTAAGCTCTTGTTTGGTCCAAAATTTTTGCCGACTGATTTCGTAGTCAGATTAAAATATCCTGTTTGCAAAACGGTATAAATATATTTAACCTACAAGACCACACCATACTAGTGAATCTGCATATTCTGTTCAATTCAATGTTTGAGATAAATGATCGTAATATTTGGAATGAACTTTGACTTTGACTTTAAGTGAGGGCAGAGCCATAAAGTCCTTGACTGAAACCAACAAAGTAGCAGATATATTTTTTTATCATCTTGCAAATGTTACTTAATGAATAAAAATATTCTTTTCAAAAGTGAAGTTATTTTGTTTCTTAGTTACAACGGCCGAATCAGCGAAAAAGTTGCCGATTATCCTTTGTTCTTGAACTGTATTGTGGAGACGAAAATCGCCTGCATGGCGTCAGCTATTTTGAACCCTAATAAATCTACATCTCCTACAGCTAATAAAAAAGTGCCCGCCCGAAAGCACTATCTTACAACAATTTTTCAACTTTATTTAATTTTGCGCCTAAATTTTTGCAACCAGTCACGAACATGCAACCATAACAATAAAATTTGAAGTTAAAGGGTCTAAAATGACATAAGTGACTTTTGATAAGTTCTTGTCACCTCTTGCTTTATCCTTATTCTCAATTCTCAATCATCCTTATTCACATTATTCAGTGGTTCAAATTTAGTTATTTGGTAAGTCGCCGTTTGGCATGCCAACGGTACGTTTTTAAAAGGTCGCCAAAGATATTTAGTTGCCATATTTTTTAGAAAGAATGGTTTTCTGTTTTAATCTTATGGTTGTAAGTCTCGAAGCGGCCTCGTATTTCGTCTGTTTTTTCGTGTTTCAAAATTGCAATGAAACACTCGCACTCCTTTTTGAAATAGTACTAAAAAAGATGTAAAGGCAAAAAGGGAGATTGGCAAATTGGCGACCGTTCTGACAGTTTTAATATGACAATGAAAAGCCTTTTTTGGGAGTTGTTATTAAGTGTGTATTGTAATTTTTTTTAGTTCCTGCCAATTTTGTTGGATTTTGACTGATAAAATTATAGAATGTGAGCAAGTGATTCTCACAAACGCTAAGATCTCCACTTGTTGTTAAAGCATTCCTGTGACTTTTGGTTTGGGTTTTGAATGTTTTTCCCAAGCTCTGCATAAAAAGAGTGAAGATAGGTGGCAGAACCCAACGAAAACCATTCAAACTTCTTCACTGATGGCCAAGAATATCGCAGAAAAACATATGCACTTGCTGACATTTTTATATTTCAGGCCACGAATGCGACTCTAATGAAAATAGCCAAAATGAAAACACAGTTATTTACGATTGGAAGGATGTCAGTACAGTGGAGTGTTCTTCAACCTCAGAAGATGGAGAGTCTATCTGCATACCTGAGAAATACAAGACGTTAAATCCACGTGAGCTACGTAAAAAATTGGAGAGCTTAGGGGAGGTACCAGGCCCCATAACAAGCTCAACTCATCGCGTCTACTTGAAGTACTTGGCCCGAATCGTAAGTGGCAAATGCGGCGATAAACGGAAGGTATGTTGCTCTATAGTATTGGTATGTACAGTAAATGCAAAGATTTAGTAGTACGTACGAAAAGTGATATTAGAGACCTTAAGCAATGAGGGCCGAAAGTTTGGTGAGAAAGCACGTGCCCATTCCACTCACCCCAACCATGCTATATATAACTCCCTAAAGTATATAGCTTCAGACACGAGTGCCTGCCTACCCGAGTAAAGTTGCCCTTGTATTTCAAAAGTTAGGAAACCCTACACACAATATATAACCCCCTTAGGTATATAGCTTCAGACCAGTGCCTGCTTACTTTAGTTAAGATTCTCTAACCCCCAGAGCCCAGTTGTTCAAAGGCTGGTTTAGTTTAACACTTGGTTAAGCAAAATTTGAAACAGGAGTTTCTTCTTTAAGAAAAGGTAAACGGTTATTTATGAAGACTGTTTGGATTTTTCTAGGAATCCTGGTAAGATTGGAAACTGAAGTGTATAATTCAAAATTTCGAAGTTAAGGTGCCCTTGTACGTCTAGCGTTAATGAAAACCCTACACATATATAACCACCTGATGTAGAGCCTGTATATAGCTTCAAACCTCCAGGCTAACAAACAAGGGCCCGACTACCCTAGTTAAGGTGCCTTTGTACTTCAAGCGTTAATGAAAACCCTGGTGAACAATGACGGCTCCAAGTCTGGAAGTGGTACCGGTAGTTGGTGGTCTTGGGGTAGTAAGAAAAAGGTTTCATGCATGGCTTGAGAAGCTAGGGATTACCATCAGAATGGAATTGCTGCAGAAAACAGCCTTGTTAGGCACAGCAAGGATATTAAGGAAGCTGTTAAAAAGCTGAAGGAGAAGAAATGATACAAAGAACCTTTGGCCATTTGCTATGGCTCGATTCTTTGGTAGTGTCAGTATAACATCAGCCAGCGCTAAAACGTTAAATTTACATAATAGACTTTATTTAACGAGGGAAACACTTTACTGTATTTTAATGTTTCTCCGTTAAGAAAGTTTATTATCATAATGTCCTTGTATTTCCTACAACTCTAAAAAGGGTTTCACGTTGTAACTTTTGCGACAACTTCGTGCACTTACATACTTGCATTCCATCGTGCAGCTATTGTATTTACTATTGTTCTTTTCCATCGTCATCGGTGTCGCCGTTCTTTGTTGTTTAAAGTCCCTAAGGCCCCGTTTACATGAGGCCGCAATAAAGTCAGAGCGGAGTGAAAATCGAAATTGCCAGCGTGTTTACATCATACCGACACGAAATGAAGAAATACCCCCAGCCGCGTAAAACCTGCACTGCGGGCTATTTTAATCCAACATGGCGCCCACAAATACAAGCTCTTCAGAATCGGACACCAGTTCGAAATGTTTTTGTGTTTACATTTATCCTGGTCTGACCTCAGTCGGTTCGGTCCAGCAGGCAGTATGACTTCAGACCGGTCTGAGCTATTTTCGTTCCGGTCTCATAAACATCTGTTATAATGAATACAATAACCTAAATGAAATGGTCCCGATTTGACTTCGTTCCGGTCTCATGTAAACAGGGCCTAATATTGTAAATCCAACCTTGTATAACATCAGACAACATAGGACCATGCCAATACTCGGAATAGTGCTGCAGAATGGCTACAAATTTAGACAACACATAAAAAATAAGCTCTGAAACAAACGAATGCTTATTTGTAATTACATCTCAACATATATACAAAAGGTACAGTCATACTGATACTGACAACTTGTAAACAAACAGTGTTTAATGTAATAAGCTTTTTTTTGCTCTGCCACTTTACTCCATGAGCCCATCTTACCTCACTGCTATACAAAGTTTCCTCACTAAATATTATAAACGCTATTACGCATCAGTCAATATGATATTCAGTTTGATCTTGCAGAAAAACACAAGCCATCCACTATATTATATATTCATCAATAATTGATGTTTAAAATGGTACCAAAACGTTGTGGTTGAATGATAAAGTGTTGCAAGGTCTTTTGAAAAAATTGAAACTGGTTTGAACCTAATACGGTTTAGTTCGACGTAAAATAAGTGTTCTCAGTCCAGAATCGCATGCCCAACAGTAAAGTAGGTTTCCAGCTGTGTTCCTGTTCAGTAAACAAATTGACAATTTTGATTGACGCAAAACGGTTGACTTTTACCTTTCATTCATGTTTTTATTACTGATTTTTTTAAGTTTATTTTTTCCATTTCTCATTAACAGAAAAGTCCATACAACGATTACATCTCTGAGCTTAGGAATGAATTGGAGGGAAAGACTGTGTCAGGTGACATGTACAAGGATGAAGAACAATTGTGTCAAGGGTTTGATAAACCTGGTAGAACGTGGAGGGAGGGGTAAGTGATTTTGTTTGGCACATTAGCACCTTAAGGTGTTACAGCCTAATTTTTGCCTAGTTCCAATGTATAGATCGTTTGAACACAGTCCCAAAGAAAACAAAGAAAACAAATATTTTTTTTGTCTAGATGCATACAACAAGGCCGTAACCGCTTATGATGAAAACGTTTTGATTCGGGAAAATTTTGTCAATTTTGAGGAAAATGCTGTAAATTTACAATATGTGGGAAAAAGTCGAAAAAATTATATATATAATATGGTATCATCTTATCACTTGCTTCTGTCTGTTAAAGTTAGTTTACAATTAGAATTTTTTTGCTTTGCATCAGTATATAGCTCTAAAATTGAGCGCGGGGTAAGGACGACCGCTCATTGTGAAAAATAATTTTTCATGCAATTAGTTTTTCGGTTGTAGTTTGTTGATTAGTCCTTAATCGACTATGCACAAGAATTACCAACGTAAATGGTAAATGGTTCAACCTCGAAAGATAAAAACATTTTGTCCGTAGAACTCAAAAGTAGGCTTAGAGACATGAAGTAATAGAGACGGCGACGCCAACTACAGAAAAAAAATAGTAAATACAATAACTGCTCGTTGGAATAAGCCGCCGCTGAGCATCTGCTGGACTTAAAATATGAGAACTTTTAGAGTTTTTGAAACTACAAGAATGTAACAGCATATTTGTACGCCTAGCTCATCACAAAGAATAAGATAAATATGCAGAAACTTGTTTATGGCACATTTTTGTTAATACCGAATAATGATAAAGCTATGTCCAAAAATAGTGTGAAGGAAACAATGGTAAAGAACAAGTGTTTCATATTTTGCTTCTGTGCGCGCGCGTACGAATCCCTTTTCCCGCCATTTTCTTTTCATTTTTTTTAATTGTTTGTTTTCAAGAATATGTTGGATTTCCGAAAGATTCACATGTTAGTCTAACAACATTTTTATAAAAAATGCTTTTGTGTAAAGTTGCTAATTAAAACGATTGCTTTGAGAGAGTTTTCACAGTGTTTTTGTTATCGTTTGAGTTTCCATACTGGCTACAGTCAACTCCCGCCTTGCGGACACCCCGCTATTACGGACACCTCGCTATTGCGAACAAAAAAAGAAAATCCCTGGTTGAAACCATAAAGAAATATATGAAAACAGCTCTCGCTATAACAGACGCTTGCTACTACGGATATACGGACACTTCGCCTGGTCCCGAATTAGTTTTTCATTGTTTTCTCTCGTTATAACGGACACTTTCGATATGTTTTTAAAAATTGGTGCCACATAAATTCATGTATATGGCAAAATAATGGTAAGCTAGCCTATATATCCATCAAGAAGCCGAGTTTGGCAGTTACAAACCTTGAATGAGACTGAAGTTTTAAAATCCATATGCTTCATAAATAATGTTGTAGTTATCAATCAACATATAGCCACTTAGGGCCTGTTTTCATTGAGAAAGATAACCCGCCTGGCCGAGTTAAATCACTTTTAACCCCTGTCGAGTTAACTCGTGTTTACATGCAAAGTTGCTAACTCGCCTGACCTGGGTAAAGAATGCTCGCGTCAAATTACCCTGCTTCCGTCTCAATAGTTGCTCAGTCCCAAATTGATCTGGGAAATCTGATGCCAGGAGTCGCTGAACTTCGGTGTATAATGTGGGGAGATCTTACTCAAAGTCGTTGCCGTTAAAACCTGATTTCGTCTTATACTCCTTCACATACTTAAGGAGCAACTCGATTAGCCCCGGACTCCACGATAAACGCGTAGCTTGCTGCTTCTTTGTGGATTTATTTCCGATAGCACTACTACTGGCACGTGCTTTGCCGTCAGCTTGAGGATGTGACGCTTGTAAAATCTCAATTTCTGAGCTTTGTTGGTTGAATTCTGATGTCCCAACACCGAAAATTTGCTTTTCACGTCGTGGCAGCTTCTTTCCTCCATTTGCTCTATAGAAGATATCGAAATACGCAAACGTTCAGAATATTGCTTTTTTGAGTAAGTTCAACAAGTGGTTTAATCAACTCTAGGTTAAAGAGTTTGTTCGATGTTTTAAGAAAAGCGCAAAGCTGACTTTTCGAGCTCAATTAATTAAGAGTCAATCGCAACTCGATACAAAATTATGTACGATTGTGTTATCACGCAAAATCCACTATGTATGATAATCTCTTTTTGATTTTTTACAGCTGTGAAAAAGCATCATTCAATTACATTCTGCTGGACCCTCGGGCTACAAATAACTTACCTGCAAGGGCCAAGAAAATGTGCGAACTTGACGTCTTTCGGTCTTTTATCGCCGCTGTATTTTATATCGGCAAAGGGAAAAGATCAAGGCCTTATGCCCATCTCTATGAAGCCCTGGACCACAAAAAGGTTTGTTACTTTAGACCGCCTATACTCTTGAGAAAATAACATTTCTGACGAGTTTAAAAAAATAAATTTTATGCACTAAATGGACAATGAATAAAGCTGTCTTAAAAATGAAATAACAGTTATGCTGAAAAATAACATGCCTTTTTATAGCAGAACTGTAGCCGTTCCAACCTTTAATTTTATTAATGAATACTTTATTTAACCTCAATAGCGAAGGAATAATAATAATGCAGTATTTATTTAGCGCTTATCCTATAAAGCTGTTAGCGCTTTACAAATATATACAGATTTTTAACAGTTTGAGGGTCTTAGAAAGTCCGCAGAGCGGCTCACAAGTTATGGCGCAAATTGACAGCCTGATAAGAAGTGCCCTCAGTTAAAGAGACAGACCACAACACCGTGATCACCCTGCTCGACAGAGAGATCAAGAGACTGGACCTACGGTTTAACGTCCTTATCCGAGAAGACGCAAAAGATGTTAATCCAAAGGCAGCACTTTCTCCTCAATTATTTTAAGACCCTGAGTGTTGGTCCGGCCGGGAATCGAACCCGAGACCTCCCGCACAACAAACTGGCGCCTTACCAACTGTGCTAACCAGGAAATGGTTTGATTTTTTTGCAAGCCAAAGGGTAATGAGGGACGGCCCAGATCTTGGCGTGAAAGTCGACTTTGCAGAGGGAAGAAAACCTGAGTACCCGGAGAAAAACCTTCCGAGTCAAATTTAGATCGACAAATCTCAACCCCCACGCCGAGTCCAGGAATCGATCCCGGGTGGTAGAAGTTGGAGGCAGACTGATGACCACTATGCCAACCTATTAACCTTTAATAGGACGCTAGAATTTTCTCAAATGACAATGGGTCAATGCTTCGGAATTCGATAACTATATGATGCCAATTCTTTCCATTTTTTAAATGATGAAATACTAGCAAATATAAAAGAAAAATCGGCGTTTTCAACAAAGTTGTTTTTATAGGAAATCTTTCTGTACTATATCTTTAACAGTTTGACACAAAAACTGTTTTTCATTTTCATGGCTGGTATGACGCAGCGTTTCGTCTCGGCCTAGAGACTCATCAGATACTTATCGAATTCTAGCAAACGCATTGAGCATGGCTCTCAAAGTTCCGTTCGCGAAGTCATGATGTTAGCGGTCTAACCCGCCGTCTGGTTTGCCCGATTGGTTAGGTGCTGGTCTATCGTGCGGGAGGATCGGGTTCAATTCCCGGTAGGACCAACACTCAGGGTTTTAAAATAATTGAGGAAAACGTACTGTCTTTGCTCTAACATCTGCAAATGGTTAGACCTTCACGTCTTCTCAGATAAGGACGTTAAACAGTAGAACTTTGGGGATTATGTCTGTGTTTGATTGTGTGTGTTGTAACTGTGAAAGGTCTCCGTCCACCTTAGAGTGGTAAAGATGGTGTCCCCAATTAGTGGGCCTTTGGCCGGCTAGAAAGACCTAACACCTAAATAATGTCTTTATTATTATTATTATTTATCACTAGTAATAGCTATCGCTAAGTGCCAACGAGCAAGACAAAAGAAACCTTCAGAACCGACTACGAGTACAGCAGAACTGAGCTCTGCAATGTCATAAATACTCTTTTCCTTTGTCCATCTCAGTTTTATAAGAAATGATACACAAACAGCGGTGACGCGTAGTTTCATATTATCTTTTACTTGACGTTTCATATGCTACAACATACATCATCAGAAGTGACTGTTAATAATACAGAATTTGAATTTAACCATACAGGAACACTAACTTATTAATTATTCTAAAATAACAAAAAAGGCGATAAATTTGAAACAAAATACAAAATTAATAAGGACACAGCTTTTAGCTGCTGACCTTCATTTAAAGACGGCTTTAAATCCTTGATTAACAATGTCTCTTTTATTTTACAGCGATAGCCATATCGCCCTCTTGAGAACATTTCAAAATGATCCCACTTTTACGAAACGTTAAGTAAAAGAACATTTCAAAATATGCGTATATTATTAGCGCAAAATAAGTGTGAATACCATTTTGTTTTGTATGTTAGATTTAAAATGTTTCTCTTTTACGGTAATTTTCATCAATTCTTACACTTGTCAGATAAAATGTCTTTGATAACATGAATACGCCGCTGTTTGCTCATGCATGGTATTGAGTTTGT
>JAOTRI020130837.1:0-11430 GCA_028564885.2 Zoanthus sanctaehelenae
GGAGATCAATCATGCTGACGCACAGACCTCAAAGACATCAACCAGACTTTGGTTCTGTTACACTATTTAAAAAAAATTAGCAGATAGAAAACAGTGAAAGAGCCAATCAAATTCAGATTCACAATAGAACATAGTAAATTTATACTAATAGTAGTTATGCAATGGTTTCGAGTGGGATACCGTGGATTATGCGGCCAAGCGCTACATGTATTTTTCTAAAGGATCGTAAGTATACGAAGAAAATACAAGTAACAATTGGCATTTCCACGGTATCTCATGAGAAAGCATTGCATAATATATGTTTTCTGCACGTTTCGTTAAGAATCCGTGCAATTTAGCACCATTCGTGTCCCCGATGAATTGATAGCAGTCGTATTTGCAAATGAGCTATATAGGGTGTCCATTGTAACTATGGCATGCTTGCGCGCTTTGTCATTACTAATTATTTATGCAAAAGCCATTTAGGCTATGTAAGCCGTTTAGGCGACGTTAATAACTTGGTTCCCGCTTTTGCTGTTTTCTCGCAATTTACCCGCGCGTGTCCATAATTTAAGCCAATTTTTGCCTTTTTATGTGCGTGCATTGTAATAACCCACGCAAATGAGGTTGTTGTGGATCCATTTACTCATGCGGGGTATGTTCTTGTTATAAAATTATAGTATTTAGTTTAGCTTTCGCAACGAAACTGTAAGGAAATTGTTGAAATTTCGACTATTCATTATACTTTTGTATAAGAAACTTAAATATATGATGAACTTCCAACTTGGGAAGCTTGTTGGAAAGCCTTTCGATTTTTTTGCAGTGATCTCGGAAATTAGATTTGCACTTTTGTCAATTCTCAAAGCTTTGAATTGTTCTTAAAGCAATACAAAAGATCAAAATCTAACTGAACTTTACACTAGTTTTCAAGCTCACAACACAGTTTTGATTACAAAAAATTGATGGCGCTGCACAGATGGTTTTTGTCAACCTAGAAAACGCTGATTTGATTCTTTCCTCTTCTTCTATTATTTTTTAATGATTATAATAAATGCTTACATTTATATTCATTGCCCTTATAATTTTTTGGCTATTTCAGGCTCAATTTGTTCTTAAATTGATTTTATTTCTTTGGGCGGTTTGGAACATATCGAAACAAAAACATTGCAAGGCATTTAAAAACAGTGCTGAGGAACATTTTGTATTACATGAATACGTGTATCAATTGGGACAATAGTAGATATACTAAATGTGAAACGATGCTTCTGTGTTTTTACTGTGAGAACCTTTTAGTATTACATGAATACATGTATCATTTGGGACAATAGTAGATATACTAAATGTGAAATGGTGCTTCTGTGTTTTTACTGCGAGAACGATTTAGTATTACATGAATACATGTATCATTTGGGCCAATAGTAGATATACTAAATGTGAAACGATGCTTCTGTGTTTTTACTGCGAGAACGATTTAGTATTACATGAATACGTGTACCATTTGGGACAATAGTAGATATACTAAATGGTGCTTTTGTGTTTCTAGTGCACCTTGCGAACGTAAATTACAAGATTCAATAAAGTTTCAACAAGACATATCCACTTTTTTAACCTCAGCCTGAGCTTGTTCTTAAATATTAAACTTCGGAAAAAAGCTTTTACCTTTGTACATTGAATTACTTTGAAGTTGAAAAAAATGAAATTGATTTTTCACTATGTATGTATACAAGTTTTTAATTAAAGACCAAGATATATCTTTAGTTTACTAAAAAAAAAATATTGAATGACTGCACAAAAGGCTCAATAGTTTAACTCATTAACGGATAATGGCCTTCGTAAAACCTCTCCAGATCTCGGAAGGGTTTCTGAGTACACCTTATACATACAATTCCATTATTGACATTAATAACACTTGGTCATCAAAAATATGTAACAAAAAGCTTTTTAAAAAACTCTGTCATGAGACCAAATGCATCACCGATATTTCTACTTCTAAAAGCAAAAATCTTCCAAAAGTCTTTATCCGACAAGAAACATCGTAATTAACTTCTAAAAGCAATATTTAAAAGGTTCTGCACATTTGTTTTTTTAAAACCAAATTGAAGTAATTTGCAAGGCTTTTTAAAATTTTGTGAGCAAAACAATTAAAGATCTAGATCTGTTGAGTCTTATCGAAGACAGACGCATGCAGCTTCTTTGTGCTTGTTCTACAAAACTGTTCATGTAGGCCGATTCAGTTACATTGAAAGAGCCAGCAAATTCGGTACCGAGACTTATAATATGTACTTCATTTATTCTTCACGTTCAGCCTCAATTTGTTCTTTTTGTGAGCGGATTGAAATGACGAGAAATCAAAACAGAATGACAAAAGTTGACATTGACAAACAATACTGATCATTAGTGTTTTGAGAATATCTTTCTATTTCATGAATAGGTCAATTGGAGGAATAAAAGATTTAATAATGAATAGGAAACGGTGCTTCTGTGCTTTGACTGTGCTTATAATTATTGCGAGCGTAATTAACAAGACTTGGTATAACGTTCTATGCAACCAGAAACATTTTTAACTTTTTAACCCTAAGCCTGGTATTATTTTTAAATTTTAGTTTTGTTATTTTTTGCCAATCTGAGTCTCGTTTTTATAAAGTTGTTCTAACAAAAAATGCGTGAATACATTTATAGAAAAACATGTTGAAGAGATCATACACTTATGATTGAATATAAGGTTTTCTTTTACATTAAATATGAAACAGTTGTATGAACAATTATTTTTTAATAACACGAGGTAAGAAATGAGTTAATTTGATTACAATTAAAACGATATAAAACTAGTTGCGCCTGAAAAATCTTTTTGAATCCCCGAAGTAGTCACTAAGCGAAAACCTTTAGATTAGTGTCGTCCATTTCTAAACGAAGCAACTCCGTAAATCAAGTATTTTGAGTTTAACGAATTTAACATAAAGATGAACGTCAGTTTGCAGCTCAATGAATTTAGTAACTCTTCAAGAGTCTCTGTATCTCAAAGGGGGATTATTTTGGTCGTTGTCGAGTCCACTGTCTTCCTCGTCCTTAATATCGCAGCCTTTGTCGGTAATCTGTTGGTCTGTTTGGCTATTTACAGAAACCCTTCCCTACGTACAGTCACAAACAACTTTATTTTGTCACTGGCTCTAACTGATCTACTCATGGCTATAGTTGTGATGCCATTTTTTACGTTGTCGTCTCTGTTGGACAGGTGGATTATAGGAGAAGATTTTTCGAAGATAATTTTTTGTTGTCTCAACTCTGCTTCAAACACCTCAATATTGAATATAACTCTTTTGGCAATCAACCGATACTTTCGAGTAGTCAGAGCCAGAATCTACACAAATATTTACTCCAAGAAAAGCTCTGCAATAATGGCAATCGTAGCTTGGGTTGTAACATTTGTTCTGGTTGGTGTGCTATACATGGGTTTGAGGATTCGTAACGAAACGAGCGAACTTAATCCAACACTCCATAAACTAATTATTTTAGATACAGTCTCTCTTATCTACTGCTATACCATAACTGTATTGTACGTGATTGCTCCAATTTTTGTTATCGCTATTTGTTACATGAAGATTTATAAAACCCTCCGTCGTCAAAACAAGATGGCAGCTCCGTCCACACAAGAAGGGAACTCTGCCTATGGATTGGCAGAAGCCAAGATAACTAGGTTACTAACTGCAGTAGTTATTGTTTTTTGTGTCTGTTGGTATCCTGGATTAATTTTCACAACTTTGACCATTTTTGAAATGTTCCCATCAACTGCAATGAACTATCTTGTCTTGATGTGTCTATTTCCTCTTTTCACCAGCAGTGTCATAAACCCGATCATTTATGGTTTTCTAAACCAAGCTTTCCGATCGGAATTTTTTAAAATAGTTCGTTTACAATAGCGCACAAAATGTATTACGATCGTTCATTTCCTAACTGGTTCAACATTCCTATAAGAAGCAAAATAACAAATCAGAATATTAGAAGATTTGTGCATGTTAATTTTTTTTAAATCGTGTTTTCTTTTTTTTGCGGGAGTCCAAGGAGAGACCGCGCGAAACTAATTTGTTGAACGGTTTGATGTATCGTCTTCCCACTGGTATGAATAAGGTACTAAGGCAAACTCGTTTGACCACATGATAAGAGCTTGTTTGATAGATTGTGTTGATATAGTTTAACAAAATATCGCACCTACCCACCCACCAACGAATATAAGATTGCTAATATACCAGCCCGTCCACCGGTGCCAACGTCGACCCTGTATCATAAACACACGGACCAGAACTTTCTGCAGGGATTACAATAAAAAGGGAGTTTAACCCTTTCACTCCCAATCAGTTATCAACACTCAACCTCTCCTTAGATAACAAATACAAAATAAGACATTTGGTAATGAGAAAAAAAGAATTGATCAAACAAAGCAAACTACAGAAGATTAAAAGTGAAATTCTCTGAACCTGCTCAATAAAAGGTATGGGATCAAGTTGGGAGAATTTCATAATTCAACTGGGGCTGAAAGGGTTAAGACTTACATTGATCTAACTTGTCCATTGTCCTAATGTGCTGCATTGCTCTCTTCGCCTGAAGACTTATATCCTCATTGTCGTGATTCTCAAGAAGATTAAGTTGTTTTCTGATTCCCAGCAGCTCGCCATAGTTTGCAAATGCGAAGCCCTTTTATTAAGAATAAAAAAACACCAAGATTCAAAAGAAAGTGTTAAAGCTTTTGAATCAAAACTGGCTTTTACATCCTTAAACATGCTGTATATACAGGGACGCCGGAACCGGGGGGGCTAGGGGGACTACAGCCCCCCCAATGTTTTTCATTTTGATTACTATATTTTTGGTTAAAAACAAACAAACGCTAAAGATAATCAGCGTGAAAGATGCGCTGATAATTGAGACGGTTGGATTTCCTGTGTTGGGAAAGTTGTTTTGTGTTTAGCATGTTGTATATATTCACTTGTTGAGTGGAAAAGAGTAAGTTGTGGGATGGCTGGGAAAATGTCCTTATCAGCCCCCCAATGAAAAAATGGCTCCGGCGTCCCTGATATACCAATTAACAAGTACAGAGCCTTTTAAAGATGTTGGATAAAATGCAATATTGCTGCCTACGTTTGCCAGGTTTTTCAATGATTGGCAAGTTTATTAGGCATCGGGTTTCTTTTTTCTGTTCCGTAGTTTTGTTTGCAAACTTCAAAAGAAGAGTGACCGTATTGGAAAGTAAGCAGCATAAAAAAAACAGCAAGTTTTACTAATTTCTGATTCACAGCACGGAATTCAACAACTTAATACATGAAAAATATGGTCATTTTGAAACCATTATATAACAGGTTTAAACTATTTCTAACTTCAATAAGATTGCTTTTTACTTAATCTCTCTCACATATTCTTTATACAAAATGACGCATGCATTACGAATAGGATTGCCAGAGAAGTCGTATCTTTCCAAACGCGTATCATCTTTAGAACTTATCTCAACTAAAATTTCGCCTGTTTGACTTTTTAATTATCTTTCCGAAACCAAGATTAGCTTTTGCTTTAAAAGTGCTTTAATAATATGGACAACAGTCAAATCAGTCCCACACCATCGGGATCTGAGCTAGTAACCCAGAATGTTGTATAAAATGCGGTTTAAATGCAGGATGGCTGCGTGGTTCCCAGGCTTTTTTCAACTCCAGACAATTTATCAACATCTTGATTCTCCTTATATAATTAAATATAATGGTAATAAGATTTTCATTGAGTTACAAATTTTGTGCAAGATGAAAAAGGAAATTCTCCCGAATTGCCTATACAAAAGGTATGAGATTTAGATCGGAGAATTGACCAATGTGTCATTAACATATATATACTTAGGATTTCACGGGGTTAAGCAAATACTAAAAAATGTCTGTACAATGACTGACAAACAACCAAGTTAACGAGGCGAAATGACGCCTAACCGCGTGTTTAGCCTAATTAGCAAGGTTCTAGTTTATCGTGCACAAGGTTCGGCTTCGATTTCCGGCAGGACCAACACTCAGGGTCTTAAAAGAATTGAGGAGAAGGTGCTGCTTTTGCTCCAACATCTTCAAATGTTTAGACTTTCGCGTCTTCTCGGATTAGGACGTTAAACGGTAGGTCCAGTTTCTCGACACTATCGGGGGACTTAAAAGAACCAAGACATGTTTGTCGAAAAAAGCAGTGAAATGTTCCTGGTGTTGTGGTCTATTCACTACTGAGGACATCTATATTGTTATATGTGAGCCGCTTTGCGGACTACCTAAGACCCTCAGTTGCTGAAAACTGTATTTATTTAAACTGTGCAATTATTCTTATCAAATTCAAAATTTTAAATGTAAAGGAATATTGTAAACAAAAAAGCAAAAACAACTAATGAGACGGTGAGCAATACTGGAATCTGGGGATTAAAAAAACTTACACAACAATTCTTGCTATAATTAGTAAACGATGTTAACAAAACTAAACGCATTCACGTAATAACAAAAACAAAGGAAACGCCGGAAACTAAAAAAGTAGGTTGAAATAAACTAATTTTCGGGGCAAAAAGTTAATAAAGATAGATAGGTTATTAAAACTAAAAATGTTAATAAAATGAAATAAATTATTGTGCTAAAAAGCGGTGCCTTTATATACTCACAGTACAAATCAATTACCTGCAAAGTCGAACTGTTGACTTTCAACGTTTCTAAAATATTTGCTAGAACAGTGACCGCTCCAACGGTTAACTCCGGACTGCAGGGCGTACTAAGAAAATCTATAACCAATGGTAAGATCTGAAATAGAAAACATGAAAACGGAAGGAACTGGGGATTAGGAGATGGGGACTGATGATTCGTGGAGGGGGACTGGGGAGTAAGGGGAAGACTGGGGACTAGGGAGGGAGATTGGGAAGTAGGGGAGGGGGAAGGGGACTAAGGATTAGGAGATGGGAACTGAGGATTCGAGAAGGGGGACTGGAGAGTCGGAGGAAGACTGGGGGTAGGGAGGAAGACTGGGGAGTGAGAAGGGGGAAGGGGACTGAGGATTAAAAGATGGGGGCTGAGGATTCGAGGAGGGGATCTGGAGAGTAGGGGAAGACTGGGGAGTAGGAAGGAAAATTAGGGAATTAGAGGAAGGGGAAGGGGACTGAGGATTAGGAGATGGGGATTGAGGATTCGAGGAGGGGGACTGGAGAGTAGGGGAAGACTGGGGAGTAGGAAGGAAGACTGGGAATTAGGGGAAGGGGACTGAGGATTAGGAAAGGGTTGGGAGATTAAAAGAGGAGGGGGATGTGTGGTAACTATGAAAACCCATCATCATTTTTTGTGCCAACTTTCTTAATCGTTTAATCTGCTTATCATCTCTGGAATCCGTACCAAAAACGCCGAGACAAACAAATGGGGAACAAAAACTACGAGCACACCTAATAATGTAGACAAGCTATCAAAACGTGTTTTTTCTTCCAGTTTTTGTGCGGCAAAAACTCCAAACGTGAAAAAAAAAAGACATTGCCGCTAGGAAAGGAAAAGTTCATGGAAAAATTAGAAATTAAATCTTTCAGTCCCAGCTATGTATTTCTATATTCTTCCAACTTGATCCCATACCTTGTATTGAGGAACTTTGAGAGAATTTCACTTTAAATCTTCTCTGCTTTGCTTGGTTCGATCAATTCTAAATCTCTCTTTACCAAATGCTTTATTTGTATGTGTTATGTAAGGAGAAGTTGGGCATTGATAAGTGATCGGGACTGAAAGAGTTAAACCTTACAAAAGAGCAATTTCTAATTAAAGTTTTACGTAAAACCAAAGAGTATCTTTGCTTTCTTAACCAATATACTTGTAAGCACTAAGCGCTAATGACAATCTAAGTAGCCATTCAATATCCGTTAATTATAATTATTATCATAATTACATATCATTATTATAATATAATATTTAGCAATTAATGAATTCGGCTTTCGTAGAATATGAAGAATTAAGCGGATCGAGGAAGGTGTTATCTACCAAGGCCGTAGGCCAAGATGGATGACACCCTTCCGAGATCCGCTTAATTCTTCATATTCTACGAAAGCCGAATTCATTAATTGCTTTATTATTTATCAAAACATTTTCAAACACTTAAAGGAGAAAATGAGCTTTATTTTCACAAATTTCACACCCTCCAGAAATTTACTGAGAGCTAAATTTAGTCCCCAGTCCCCAAATCTTCTCAGTTAACGGTGCATTAACCTGCGAAAACGCTGCATTTTTGACGTTATTTCCTCGTTAAAGTCAAAATTCTTCCAAATTTGATTAAAAGCGTGTTTTTAGCCAATCAGAATCGGGGAAATATTTTGAATGAATAATAAAAATAATTAATGTGACATTATGTGATATATGAACTTTACCTCAGAGTTGACCAGAGTAAATGCACTAACTGAATCACAAGAAAGGTTCACAAGAAGTCTAATGACTTGCACCTGGAAAAACAAAAACAACAGTAATTAAGTAACAGGAAAGTAGCTACCTGCACGCAAATACGCACGTGCGTATATCACAAACATCAAGCAAAAATACGTGATTTCAAGCAGTAATATATTTAAATTATAGGGTTAAAAGCGCCAAGCTGCATGTCAGAGTGTGATTATCTTTAGGTTAAATAAATAAGCAAGCTGTCCGCTGTATTTGGCACAAATGTCTTGGTCCACAGTGCGTCGGTAATGAACCTTTGTAAGTTTCTATTAAGAATAACAAAGACACAGATCATTAAATTGTTACTAATAAGGGGCTTTATTATATTCTGTTTTACTAAAAGCACGTGATTATATCCAGCGGAACAGGCAATTTAGAAACAATTAATTACCACCTTGCCAAAACCCCAACTTACTTAGTAATTTCCTCAACTTGTGCGCACTCCTGAAAAATGTCTGATTACGAATTTGAGTATAGAATTTAGCAAATAAACTTTCAGACTAAGATCTGAAACCTAGCCTTAACACCCAAGGAGACTCAGTGGAGGCTAAATTACTCCCATAACTGATCTTAAAAAGTATTTCAATTCTTAAGAAATTACACAAGGAACATTCCATTAATGTTTATTTAAGTATATATATAGACCAGTCCTATAGCTATATTCTTATAGAATTAGTTTGAGAATGACGCATTGAAACAGTGGAAAAGTCATTAGTTTTTATACCTCTTCAAGTCTTATTTTTTTATACTTTCATAAATACATGTTAAATGCATATACTGTCACAAAAGTTTTTAACGCAAAAAGTAAAGTCAAGCTAACAAAAATAAGCATGCAGTTGACGACTGCATGTGGCTCTGTATATGGAATAATATGTAATTATGGTCCTATGCTCAAACTCAAAATTTGCAAATAAAAACATTAACGCAATGGAAAAAAACTTCAGATGTAAAAATTTGGCCCACACTACAACCCGTCGTGAATATTAAAGAGAATGACAGGAAATCATTAACTTATCTATATACATAAGAAAATAATAAATTACAGCACTCAGCAGAGTTAAATTACTTTGCGGTGCAATGTATAGGAAGTGTCTTACTCCATAAAACAGAACATAAAGTCAGAACAGAACATAAAGATTGTTTGCCATCATCATTCTTGTCATTGTCGTCGTAATCATCATCATCATAATTTACGTCTAATGTTATCATTTTCCCGTTTAGTATGAAGATGGACACGGGTGATAACTCTATCACCCAATTTTTCCACTTTTTCTTAGCCTTCCATCTGGCAGTCGCCCCGCTCCCAACCTTTTCCGAACCAAAACTCACCATTCACCAAACTCCCACTGCCCTTAAGCTTTTCACACGCTCAAACCATTTCAGTCTTCCCAACCTCAACTTAACAGAAAGGTCTCCAACACCAAACATCTCAACTATACCACCTCCCTGTTTGATTTCCCATCTTACCACTTTACCCTTGCCATGCATGTACAGTATCTTGATATTATGTAATCACATCTGTAATGAACATCAATCAGTCTGCTTGTCAATGTTCATGTTTCTGCTCCATGCAGTATCTAGAGCAAATCTCACAAAAGCTTTATATGTCGTTCCAATAGCCCTTTACTAAGGTTCACCAGCAAACCGGCTATTCTCGTCATCTTCTCAATATAGCTTTTACTTTCGTTCTCATTGCTCTCTGCACTTCTGATTTACAGTCCAAAACATCTCCCAAGTAGCAAAACTGGGCCCTTCTTCCTTCAACACGCCTCCATTTACTACCAATCCACGGTCCATGCCGTTTCCGTTGTCATTACCACTTTCTCCCTCTCCTACACATTTTGCACATACAAAGTTTTACACCTCCCGGGAGAGTTTTATTACCATTTTTTACATTAATCGCAGAATTTGCTCCCATCTCTCTTCCACAACATCCACATGGCCATCTTCTTGACTAAATGCTCTCTATATTTTCGGTCCTCTCTGCTCCATCCCTTCATTCCACCTGTTTAACATGGCAGACACTTCTTTCCTTTGATTCTTCTACAGATCAATACAAACTTAGAAGTCTGCTGTCCTTCTGATCTATTATTGTCAGCTAACAGCTGATTCCTGATTACTCCCACTCTTATATCAAAAGCCTCTGATATTACTCTTGTTCTTGGTTCTGCATAAAAATAGATGAGTCAGTGGCGGATCCAGAAATTCTAGAAGGCGGGTGAATAATACAAAGAATTTACCAGTGGCTCTAGGAGAAGAAGGGTCGCGAGTACAAATAAGGTACCAGAAAATTGAAGAAAAGGGGGATGAAAATTCACCCAATTCGCCCCCCTGTATCCGCCCCTGTAAGTATAGTCACAAGCCTTTCTGGCACTTTTTGTGTTTTCAGTGCCAATTCAATTGGATTCCTTGGAACAAAGTAGGTCGCCAGGTCCACAAAGACATGATACATGTACATACAGTTTTATCTTCTTTTTACTGAACGTTTCTTGCAATTGCCTCATTATAAAAATTGCATTTGTTGTTGATCTTTCTGTTTAAAAACCAAACTACAATACACTTCTATCAATTTCCTCAACCTTTTCTCTAATACCTTTTCAAAGAATTTCATTTCATGGACAACTCTGAATACTACCTAACCAAATCGACATTGGTATTAAGCATCATCTATAGATGTAGATCTGCATATCCAGCTCGGAGAAACAATCAAAAGATAATGGAGTTATCAACAATTAACGATAGATTTATCCAGCTCTGAAAACTACCTTTAAATATCCGACTGTGGGATCACCAAGATTATCAACAAAAGTCTCTAGTTATTAATACTATAATATGATCTAAGAGATTCATCATCATCCTCTTCATTACCATCATCGTTCACTTCCTCGTTTCCTCCTCGTCCTCCTCAATAGCACCTTCACCACCACCACCACCACCAACAACAACAACAACACCATCCCCACCCCCACCCCCACCACCACCATCATCATCATCATCATCA
>JAOTRI020130848.1:0-21854 GCA_028564885.2 Zoanthus sanctaehelenae
CTCTGTTTCAAAACGAGTCTAAGTGCAAAACCTTTCATATGAAAATTATTTTGCATTCAGTTTCATTTTCATGCAAATCAAAGCATTTTCATAAGAATTGTTTCGCACTTAGACTCGCTTTGAAACAGAGGCACAAGAGAACTCGGAAATGGCCTATTGCGACCACTGTTGAAGTTTTATAGTCGCAAAAGGAAATATTTCGTAGCAAATGGGACCGTATCGGCTGCAATTTCGAGCTCTTATTGCAAAAATTACTAAAGAACTGTTGTATTTTAAAAACAGCTATATTTCATTAACTGCTCATCCGTCTAACATCAAACTTTGGGATTTTCTCCTGGTATGAAATCCGGCAATACCATTTAATAGACTAATTTAGCTAAGGGTTCGTTTACTTTTAAAACATTTTGTTAAAGATTCATGCTTCATTTCAGGTTTTACTGCTCAAGGGCTGTGTCTTGTAATAGCTGGCTACACCCGCGACTGGCTCACCGCTGTTATTGCTCTCACGTTTTCAGTTGGCATTGGAGGCCTGGCCTACAGCGGTTTCTTTGTCAACCACCTTGACATTGCCCCACCCTACGCGGGAATTCTTATGGGAATCAGTAACACTGTGGCAACCCTCCCCGGGATCTTTAGTCCCCTTATTACTGGCTTCATTGTTGTAAACCAAGTAAGACCATGTTATTCTTTTAGGTGTAAAGAAAGGCTTTTAAATAGATTTTTTTTTTAAATGAAACTTAGAGGATTAATAAATTTGTCTTTTTAGGGTAGAGATGGTGATTTATCTGAACAATTAAATTCTTACAAGACGTGATAAATCTTCTAAGCTATTAGTCTTTTCTTTGGTTTATATCGGTGGCATGGTATCTGTAACTTAAAAGCGGAAACGTGTGACAAACGTGTTGATGTTGTCTTGATAAGTTTGATTTTGAATCTTGGTCTTAAATGTTGTTTTTGCTCTTAGATCTTGTTCATGTTTAGATCTCCTTGTTCTCAATTATGTAATCAATCAATGATCTTGATCTCTATGATCTTTGTATCTTTGTTCTTGATCTTGGCTGCCTCCCTCCATGCAGCAGAACGTTACTTTACATTTGAGAAATAAAACGTCTTGTCTCCTTTCAGAGTAGAACATTCGGAAGAATTCGGGAGCATATATCATTGAAAAACTAAGATGCAGTCGGCAATTCGACGTTTCTCAAGAAATTATTTTTAGTTCATTGGCGCAACTACTGCATCTTTAGTAGCACTACATCCCAGTCATCTTTTACATCTGTATTTTTTTTTGATAACAGAAATTGACCGAGCAGTTCAGAAAAATTTGATGTTTTGTAACGAATCAACAAAATTTGATCGTCGGCTCAATATGTGATGGCAGCGTATGTTTATGACGTAATTACGATACTAGAGTGATTTAAATGAGGAAAAACTGGTTACTATACGGCTTTTGGAAATTATTAAAGAAAAAAAACTTCGCAAGATATAGAATGCCTTAAAAAATAAAGATTTTGAAGCACACTTCCATGCATATTTTAGCTCTGAATATTTATCGTAACCAACATCTTACCACTCGGCTGGCAATCTCGTTTGTGACCACGGTTTCTTTTCTTGAGAGTTGTATTCGTTTTTGTATTTAGTTTCTCAATGTTATTTGAAAAAACTTCACAGAGTTAATCTTATATACTATTAAATTCAAAGAAAATGGGTTAGTTTGGTTAGTTTTAGTGTTCAGCTCTCTCTTAAGAACATATTTGTTACTAAAGAAAGATTTGTTTTTGGTTCACAGATTTGTTGTTTACAATTTCTGGGAAAGATTCCTTAGACACTGATGTACGTCATACATTTTCACTTTCGTATATGTAAACCCTCTTTCAGTTTGTTTTTGAACCAATTGCAAAGCGAGCTTTACTGCATTCGGTTTTAAATATACATTATTGAAAATGTATGACGTATCAGTGTCTCAGAAATCTGTCTGTGATTTGGAAGGTTGCGAAACAGCTAGAACTCATGCTTTTTTTTTTAATTTTTCTTTAACACAGAGTGCTGGCGAGTGGCGAACTGTTTTTTTCCTCGCTGGCAGTGTCTACGTGTTTGGGTTAATTTTCTACAATATTTTTGGGTCTGGAAGAAAACAGGACTGGGCTGATGGCTACACTGCTATTCAACCAATCACAGTCGAGGATGAAGATAAACAAACGTAAACGCCATTACTGGAACTGTCTGCAAAATAATTGCATTTTAGAGTGGATGAACCTCGCTTTGCATGTGGTTTATGCCAAGGAATTGCGGGTTCATTGCTGTCAGTATTACATGGAGTGTTGGTCGTCTGAATAATAATGACAAACTGCAGAATCTCTATTGGCCACTACAAAAAATACCATAATACTTTTTGCTTGTCTACCCAAAGATTTGCATAAGTATTGTTTCCAGTTCCACTTGGGATCATTGTCAGTCCCAAGAGAAACTGGAAACAATGCTTATGCAAAATTTTGGGTACACAAGCAAAAAGTATTATGGTATTTTTTGTAGTTGCCAATAACTGTTTCTTAAATTTATTATCGTTTCGTTCGAGGAACCTCTAACAAAAGTCTTGCAAACCAAACACACAACCATTTTGAAGCATCTATTTGAGTTTGCAAGCTCTTTTCTTGTATTTTTTTTCTTCGTGTCGAGGTCACCGAAGCATTTAACAGAGAAAGTTAACCAATAGCGCGGTTTTAAGCCAATTACAAACCTGCATGTGTGCCTTACACAAGTTAAAAACGTTGTATGTTTGAACTTGTAAGCTACGGAAACAGCTAACGACTAGAAAGCTTACCTCTTGGATTTCTGCCTCGAAGCAAATGTTTCGAAGATTAGTATCCGACCATGGCTCGAACAAATTTAGTGACCTAGGAAGAAAACAAGTTATTGTGCTGATAACCAGTAGAGCAACCAAAGCTTAGGGAATGTTATGGGTGTCTTGGTTAAGGTACCAAGAACTTAGAGCTTTTTTAACGCCGGGGTTGAACTCAACCATTTTAACCAGGCTGGACTTTACCAGCTTAGTAATAAATATGTAAATTATACACCGTATAAAAGAAAGAATACTTACTGACGTTTCGGACGTTAGTCCTCCGTCGGAGTAAAAAAAAGAGTGAAAAAATGGCGAGTTTATATAGTCAGAGTGAAGAGAAATTAGCCAATAGAAACTTAATATAACTGATCGTTTTGATTGTATTACTTCTAATGCTGTTTACTGCATCAAATGTTCTCGCTGTAATCTTTTAAATATTGGTGAAACTGGCCGCCGTTTAATTGATCGTATCCGCGAACATCTTTATTCAACTAAACCAGTTTCCTGCCACTTTAATTCGTTTAACTCTCTTTCGGATTTTATTTGGTTTATCTTTGGTTCGCGGCGACAACGATTGCCGCAAAACTAATATAATGACTCATTCACAGATTGGTAAATGAACGCTTCACATTTTTCTAATTTATTCATTTTTATGTTTTTTCTCATTGTTTGTTGTTTTTAATTTCCATGGCTGCCGTTTTTCTATTTGGATAATTTCTCTTCCTTCTGCATATATAAAGTCACCGTTTTTTCTTTCTCTTTCTTTTACTCCGACGAAGGACTAACGTCCAAAACGTCTGTAAATATTCTTTCTTTTATACGGTGTATAATTACCTTCGCCAAGGGGGCTATGTTTTTGCTGGGGCTTGGTTTTTTTTTTTGTTAGTTAGCAACATAACTCAAAAACGTTATATAAAGCATTTAATAAAAACGACAAACATTTTAAAGCATACATGTTTAAAGCCGAAACATGTATGCTTTAAAAAAGTTTGTCGTTTTTATTAAATGCTTTATAACTCAAAAAGTTATGGACAGATTTTCATGAAATTTTCAGATGTTGTCAGAAATGAAACATGGAAGAACTGATTAAATTTTGAGGGTGATCCGGAAAAATTCCTGGATTCTGAAACACTTCAGCACACAAGCATACCATCTTACTCAGCGTCATTTACAATTGTATGGCTACATTGTAATTTGCACTTGTAGTAAGACTCGTGCTGTACGTGCAAATTTCTGTGTTTCTGTGTTAGAGTTGTGTGATGTGATGTGTAATAGTTGTAAAAGTTAATATCCATATCACCAAGAATATATTTCTCAAAGGTCTAGCAACTAATATATTCTAAATTTTGTCTTAAAGACTGCAGCTTGAATTCGTGACCGTATTCACAGATTGGTAAATGAACGAATAGAATCTTAATAGAATCACTTCTATAGTACGTGTCCCGTTTATGTTGCGTGGGGATCAAAATATGCTTGGCGGAGGTCTGCGCTCTCTGAGTGCTTTTCTATTTTACTTATTTATTACTAAATTGTTTCTTTAGAAACACCGACGCAGGTCACACTAGTTTACTGCTAGTTAGTTTTCTCTTTTGGACTATAGTAGCTCTGCTTTCTTTCGACAAGTTCAAAAGAGTGCTTCCTCCTTTTCGCGAAGTTACTCAGTTTTATTTGGGAAAATAGTAGATATACTAAAAAAGGTGGAACGGTGCACATTGCAAACTTAAATTACAAGCTTTAGTAAAGTTAAAACTACAAACATTTCTGCAAATGCAGATAAGGCAAATAAATTTTCTCTATAACCAAAGTTCAGATAGTAATCAAGGTGGATACTTGGCATCCAGTGGGCTGACAAAGTTACTAATATAGAATTGTGGAGAATATCGCAACAAGAACCTGTATGTATGGAAAAGGAAATGGCGTTGGATAGGACACACCCTCAGAAAACCAACAACGGATATAACAAGACTTGTATTGAGCTGGAACCCAGCAGGAAAAAGAAGAAGACCATAAAATACATAGCAAAGGTTGATAGAGGAAGAATCAAAAACAGCTGGCATGTCTTGGCCCAAGATTACTAAGGTGGCTATGAACAGGTACGTTGGAGAGCTGTCGTTTACAGACTATGCTCATCATTGAGCGTTTTCAACTTTAGGCCACCTTTATACAACTAGCCCATATGGTTATTACTAGTGGCCGGCACTTTCACTCCGTTTATACCACTTTGTAAAGTACTTGAATATTTGTTATACAAAGTGCAAATAAATGCTTTGTTGTTGTTTGTTGTTGAGCGATGGGCATAAGTAAGTAAGAAATTGTATTTTCAAATATTTTCATAGTTGGTTGTAAATCAATCAAAACATCCGTCGTTAGGGAACTTAGGCCACACAAAACAAAACAAAAAATATGTGTATGAAATACATTACTTGCAGAAATTGATCTTGTCTGTCAATTCTTTTTCATAGATCTCAGGGCATGCCTTGGTAAAGACATCTTTGTCAACCACTAGAAGCTCAACGTCCTCTCGCACCGCCACAGAGGCTGTCCGACGAATCTGTCTCAGTAAGGCTAGTTCCTTTTAAGGTAAAATGATAAGAGGTCCGTAATACAATACGAATATATAGAAATGTTACCATCTATTTAGTTTGTTTGTAGGATGCCAGCAAGTACACCATGCTTAGGATTATCATTTTATTCCCCGATGGGAAAACTCAGTAATCTTGCCTGTCAAATTTAGAACCATGAAACTTCCATTATACTACAAAATTACAAAGTGAGCAAATGTGACAAGAATGTGCGCCTTGTCTTTGAAATATAACAGTCATTTTTCGTCGTTGGCCAAGCAAAGCTATTGTCAATGTATCTAAAGTTACATGGTGAAATGCTTAACCTAGGGGGCTAAGTTCAAATCAACTAACTTTATTTTACTCACTTAGTAGGTGGTTCAACCTGAATTGTTCTTTAATTGGTACATGATTTAAAGAATTGTAGAATTGAACGTAATATTTTTATCCTGCTGATGAACAGTAACTAGTTTGCTCTTTTTTTTCAGTAGCAATCTAATCATATCTGTTCAGATTTCCAGTAGTTAGAATAAGGATGGTTTAGTGCTAACGAAACTCGCACCCCAGCGTTCCAACACAATAAATGTGGCTAATCGAATGAATGAATGAATGAAGGAATGATAAATGAATAAATTTCCTTTTTTGAGTCCAAAGTTTTATCCACATTATGTTATTGAGAAGAATAAATTCAACCCATTTCAAAAAACGGAATTCGAATATAAATACAAGAAAATAATTAAGGAAAGAAAATATTAACTTACACCAAAGCTATCTCCTCTGCTAAGAATGATGGATGTATGCCAACTGGTCTCTCCTGATTTTAACAACAGCTCCTCCACGTTGACAAACACAGAGCCAGAGAAGATAAAGTAGAACCCGACACCAATATGACCTTTGCGTATGATTATCCTTGGATGCTCCACCCTAAAACGACGAATCAAAAGATGTTCATTAGGTAAGTAAAGGACATAAGGTTCAATTTTAAAAAAAAGCCATAAGTATCTACCAAAGCAAACATTATCCATTTTCGCGCGCTGTGATTGGCTACCGTAACTCACGCTATCCAAGCTTAGTATTAAGCTAGCAGGTGAATAGCCATTTCCGCGCGCTTTGATTGGTTCATGAAACACCGAATATCCTGCGTTATTCACGTCGGTCAATCAACCGTGAAAATTTTGATTGCGCTCTCACATGCGTGGTATAAAAAACGCCGAAAACTAGAATTGTAACTTGTAATTGGTCAGAATTTAATAAAGGGTTTTATAATATAATTATCCATAAAATACTTATATTTCTACTTTTCGAAAACTTGTTATTTTCACAAGTGAAAATAATGAAAATAACACGTTACCATGGTTACACCTTGAGTGTGCTTCACGGCAGCTTTGCGATTCATTCAACATGGCTGCAAAGTATTTTATGATAAACAGAATATTACATGGTCGCTTGGAGATACGGAATTTTTCTTCTCAACACTCGAAGATAAAATCCATATCTCCGCGCGGCTATGTAATATCCTTTATTTTTTTTGGAAAAAATAATAAAGTGCTGCTAGTTTGATACTAAAATAATTATCCCCTTAAGTGTCAGTGCCCAGAGATAACTATTTACCTCGCCACTGGTTCGGTAACCGCTAGTCACCTCCACTTTGGGTAATAATTGTTAACTATTAGTTGATTTTGAGTCGGAAGTCAAACTACAGGAGGCGCGCATTCTAAATATATAAGGAGCATTTACATTGCATTGTTTCTCTGAAAATAAATTGCACTAGTTTTTGTCCCATTATTTTGGTAAATACGAAAACAACTACCCACCAGTATTAACCTCGATCCTCTTCAGGGAATAGTTAATAACTAGAAAAGCACTCAGAGAGCGCAGGTCTCCGCCAAGCATATTCTTGGTTTTCACCCATTCCCGAGAGATACAAATAACAAAAGACAAAGTGGCCTTGTTCGTGCCCTAAACAAAAGAAATAATTTAAAAAATTCTTTTTTAAGGGAGACCAACATGGCCGCTATGACATCAGGTGAAAGCCACCTATTGCGATACTCACGCAACATTACAGTCCTTGTAAATACAAGCTGCACGTCCAGCACAAATCTTACTACAAGTGTAAAAAATTTCTAATACTGGAATTTGCACTTGCAGCACGAGTCTTACTACAAGTGTAAATAGACTATTTTACAGTTTCTGAAAGGTAACCAAGCTTTATCATGAAACTTAGCGTGACCTGACATAGTTAGAGAAGTGGAAATAAATGGTCTATTACAATTGTAGCCATACAATTGTAAATGATGCTGAGTGTGCTTGTAGGTTTTTGTGCTTGTTAATTCAAAGTGATCCGGATCACCCTCAAAATGTAATCAGTTTTTCCATGTCCCATTTCTGACAACGTCTGAAAACTTCATCAAAATCCGTCCACAACTTTTTGAGTTATGTTGCTAACAAACAAACAAACAAACCACGGCAAAAACATAACCTCCTTGACGGAGGTAATTACAGTTACAAAACAACAAAACATTGTATATCAACCAAGTAAGATATTTTTGGTCTAGTGAAATTACGATTCTTATGTAGTTACTATGAACTCGATTTATTTTATCTTGAAAATGGTATAGGTGTATTATCATGAGTTAATTGTGATTTTTCCTTAACTTAAAGATAAACAAATATAAAAAACACTATTAGCTCGAATAGCCTGAAAATTAAAAAGTACAAAAACTTCAACAAAATTAAATGCTTTTTATTAAAACTGATTATTTTTATTTTTTTATTTTATTAAGCTTCGCCTTACAAATAAACTAAATGACAATACAATGAATTAATATCATTATAATAAATCATTAAATGTACAAGATTAAACATATGAAGTCACAATTATACTCTAAGCAGAATAAGGCAGGGTGACCATAACAGCTAACGCCAATTACTATGGGCCCAGTTAATTCATATTACTGTGTATGATTGCGAGTAATTCACATAAAGTAACATATAAATGAATTATAACAATTCGTTTAGCGTTCTAAAAGTATATTTTTTGCTTAAAATCGTACGCTAGTTTTAACCTCTTGACATTCAAGACGGAAATTAGTCCCTTTTAAGCTCTCGGAGAGCTATCGGGATGGTTGGGGAATCAGGATGTCAGGCGTAAACAATAGAAAATTTATAATCGATCTCCCATTCCCATCGTGTGAAGTTTGACTAGTGCATTTATGCATTTGTTAAATGGTTGTTAAGAATGCTATAATTCGGCTACATATGAAAGACGTTAAATATGTCACATGATATTTCGGTTTTCGGTACATGACTTCGGCAAACCAGCGTATGTGGTTGATCACACAGTATATATCACACAGTATATATCACACAGTATATTAATCAACGAACAACAGTCAAGATACAACAGCTCCCTGACACAGTATCGTATTTACTCCACGAGCTTATCACAGGATACATGATTTGATTTAAAAGCAAACCATATCGCTCAAAAATATTTTCTTTTTTATTATCAAATAATTAAACATAAATTCGATACCTCATGTAAGTCATGGCGCGACACATTGCCATTTGTATCCGGTAAGTGAACTTGTCGTACGCTTGCAGACCTTTCAGCATATGGTGGATGTGAGTTAATTCACTTTCTGATCTCTTCATTGGCGGCTTCTTCATAATAACCTTGGCCTTATCCGACACGTATGCGTATTGCTTGAAGGAAAAGTGTATTCAATGTTGTTAATTATTTCCGTAATGTTTTGTCCCTCAATCATTTTATTTGCATGCATAGCTTTAACTAACCTTTTATGCACCATTCATGTATCCATGCATCTGTCCACTAATATGTCCTCCCGTCTATTCATCCGTTTGTCTAACCCTCCATCCGTTCCTCCGTTTTTTGTCTATCTATTCATCCATCCCCATCCATCCATTCAACCAACCCTCCACCCATCCACCAGAAACTGTGTCCGGTCAATCTCTCTATCACCATGTAATATATGTATATTGTAACTTTGAATTTTAAAATATTAATATTGCAATTTTAGTTTTGACTGGAGGGATCACTGTAATGTAGGAGCATGGCTTTTAGGTATATTCAATTTGATAAAATTAATAAATGTGCCGCGTAAAAGTGTATTGATTTTACAATGCGAAGAAACTACAATGAAGTAATTTGTACGTTTTAATTAATTGAAATAGTTCACTTTTAATAGCTCTAAAACCGAAGTATTTGAAACTTTCCTTACTTCTATGAATCAAACAAACGAATTGTCGTATTCTTTTTTAAATAGATAATTGTTTTGGTGTACTTTTTGTAATTAAAGTTGTAGATGAATGGGAGATAAACATAATTTGTTTGCTACAATAAGTTTCTGATTTGTTGGGAGAATGCCCCTTCCATTTGACTCTGTTTTTTTATTCTCGTATTTTTTTCTACTTCCCGCGTGTTTTCTTTATGCTGGTAAACCCAAGTGAAAGTAGGTATTAATCTCCAATCCGATAGGTGTCAGATTTGTTGAATTTTACCTTTAAATTTTCTTAAAAAGAATTAAAAAACCTTACTGATTTTCCTTTCGCAAACATCGTCTTGTTGAAGAGGATCTCTTTTGCTTCGTCACTATGACGCAACGCAAACCAGGACGCCTGCGCAGCTGTTTGTGGTGCCAAGTTTGCCGAATACTCAGCCAGATTTTTAGAAAAGCGGTCGATTAAAATGAGTGCTTTTGCAGCTTTGCGAATTTTGATTCTGGCCTGTGTAAGAATGGAAAACAATACGCTTCTGTTAGTAAAGATAGATATAGATAGTCTGTTATTGATGATGTGGTACAGCATTTTTCATTGCTAATTGTTTTAGATGTTTTTGAATTGACTTTGATTATAACATTTGTTTTTCATTTGGAAGATCGTAGTCCAACCAAAACAACATCTTGGTCGGACAAAGTGAAATTTTGGTCGGACATAACTTGAAACAAAAGGTTGACCTTAAATAACTTTAAATTACTTTACTGAGCTATCACTTGCGCAAAACACAAATTTACTTATACGTGAAATTTATTAATTAAAACTGCCCTTAAACAAAACCGGGAAACCTTGATAGCATTATGGCACAATTTATCAAGCACAACATTTGTTTTCATTGTTGTCGAAAATTGATTTCATTTACGATCTAAAAGTTGCCTGGACATCATGTCCGGCCATAGTTGAAATTTCGTCGGACTTTAGCAAGGTTTCGTCTGTCAGTGTCTGATGACCGCCACTTATTAATTTCTAGCCCTGGATTTGGCATTGATATATTTAACAATTATTAAATTTTCATCCTCGGATATTGCGTTTCTAGCGTTCTGATTGGTTCACTCAATCTCGGTTATCAGCTAATATACCGAATGACCATATATGGAAACTAACTAACAATGTCGGTTATCAATTTATTTAGAAGTTTTTGTCATTTTCAAGTATCAAAGAATACGGAAAGTTCATAAAATTTAATAAAACAATTATTCCATTTGCGCTTGTTGAATATGAAATGAGGCGCTACGCGCCTCGTTGGCTATTTACCATCTCATATCCAACGCGCGCTCTTGGAATAATGGTTAATTATCCGTCGAAGTGAAGGTGACTTGTGGTGGATATTTACATATCTATCTTTAGGCACCGACATTGAGAGGGAAAACTCAGGTGATTAGCTGACTTTTTAAAAATCATTCATTAAAGTCGGCATAAAACAAAACTCACAACTAATCTTCCACAACCTATCCCAAGCACGATCATTTATTTTTTTTACTAGTGACCTAGGTGCATGAATAGCGCTGGATATTGCGGTTTTTGATGGACCAATCAGAACGCACGGATAGTGCTATTCACCTACTTCATAATATATATAGGATTGGGTGGACAGCTTCCAAGTGAAACGTTCACTCGTTTGCATTTGTTTTTGCGCGTACTTCCTGTCACTTGATTTTCGCCTCAAAATCAACTAATCAGAAGTCTTAGACATTGCGAGATACGTGAAAATGGATATTTGCTGTTTTGATAAATGCTAACAAAACTATTGCCTTGCTTGGTGTTTTCCTTCTTGCATTCTGTGTTGATTTAATGTGAGTTGTAAATATTAATTCTAATGATAGTTATTGGTTATTGACTATGGTGGTTAAACCTTGAAACAAAGTTGGTTGATTAGTATCAAAATTGGAACTAAAATTGTTTCAACTTACTATTTTTTTACGTTCATTTGCCGTTGCGCGTCTGCTGTTAAGAATATCTTTTACTCCAGTAGCTACCTTCCATGACATCAACCCCCTTGCAACCTTTTTGAATGTAAAACGTGAATGAGATTCATCATTTTCATTATTTCCTTTCGCTCTTTCCAATCGTTCTTTTTCTAATCGTTCACTTTCATCCTTTAGAATTCTTAACCTTCTTCTCCTGGCCGACTGCTGACGAAGCCTCTCAACAACATGAACTTTGTTAGTGCCATCTTCTATATAGTCAGTTCCTCTCACAGAAAGTACGTTTTCCTGTTTTTCTACTTTTAATTTTGGCGAATTTCGAGTGAGCCGCTTTTGTGCACCTGAGCCGTTCTCATTTTCGCACCATTCATTCTCACGCACATACGTTGGCCTGGCTTTGTTGATTGACTGAGAATTTGGAAATTTGGTAAACTCGCCGCTGTCCGTCGTTCGATTATAGTCTTTCTTGTCATGCTCATATCCTGTATAGCCAAACAATTTATCTTTACCGAACGACTGAAGGAAGTTAGTTCTTCCACTCTTACTTTGTTTTCGTTTTATATTGTGTTTCTGGTCTTTTGCTGAAACTGGGAGCTGATCAAAGGACACTTTCCGCACATCTCTTCCCAATGAGCGCGCGCTTTGTTTCTTTTGTATGAAACGTTTTTCTTCTTTCGCGTTAGGAGACACACTTGAGCTGTATTTTCTCATAGACATACTTGATATGTCAAAATAAAACTCGAACTCGAGTTTACAAGGTTTGGTCAACTACTTTTGATTTCCCGAGTGCATAGCTTCCAAGACAAACAAGCTCTTAACAAAGTAACTACACACAAACAATTGCTTTCAAATAGGATGGGCTTTCCTTGTTTAGTTTCCTGCTTTCAGTAAACACTTCAAAACTCATCTTGCTCATGTTTACGATCGAGTATTCGTCATTAGAATCACTGGCGTGAATTTGGTTTCAGGATTTTTAATTTGTTTGTCGTGTTTTCATCCGAAGCAGTTAATGTGCATCAACAAATAAGACAAACAGTATCTGTTCTTTCAGGTCAGTAAGTTTTACTTTTTTTCTTTGACTCACAATTTTCATTCGTGACATGCAACAACCAGTTAAATTAACAGGGCAACAAAAAAATGTAAAGAGTTGGTATTATTGCTCTGCATCTATCTCCCTGGAGATATATATATATGAAGGAATGAAAGCAACAATAGGTTTCTGGAAATGTTGATAAGCCAGTTATCGCTTTGTGTGTATGAGGTGTAAAAGGTGATTGTTTTGTGGATTGAAAGCTGTTTTATTTAGAAGCTTCTGACGCAATATAGTTTTTAAGCCGCGGGCTCCATGGCTAAATTTTATTGTTTGAATGTTAATGCACGTTAAGCCGTGGTTGTGTTTGGTTGTTTGTCGCACGTTTTTTTGCATAATACAGACAAAAAAGCTGTAGTTTTTGACCGTAACAAGTGAATTACCGGTTAGACGTTCCTTGTCAGGTTAACCTTATTTTGGAGCCGTTAACTATTTAACAAACACGCAAACCTATTTGTTATTGTGCAATATATAACTCATTATAGTTTTCATACTTTTAACTAAAAATGCATTAGAGTCCCACAGTTAACAGTGAGGTCATTTCTATACAACTTAAATAAAGACTGAAATAAACCTCAATGCATGAATTACAAAGTTAAAGTTGAACGGAGTCGGTACAAAAAGTAAGCATACAAGCAAGTGGAATATGTTCTAAAACAAATTATTTAACAAATAAGACTTATTTCTTTCTTGTTAAAAACTGCATTTCATTAAGTTTATAATGAATGATGTCTTTTTCAATTAAATTGGTATCAATGGCGACTCATTGTCGCGTAACTTTAACTTAAATGAAGACATTTTCACTTCTTTTCACCAAACATTTGATCTTCAATCAAAGACGAATTTCAATATGTGCTTGACCTTGGGTCTCTTTTAGAAAATCTGAGACATGTTTTAAACATCCACAAGCAAAACTGCGCTTTCTAATTTATTATTTCAAGAATGATGTTAACTTCTTACACACCTTAGTGATTCAAAAAGGCTTTCAAAAATAATGAACTCATCTTTGAATAAAGTGCGCAACTTAACGAGAACTACGTTGAAGTGTTTGCTGTAGCTTTGACGAAAAGCGTAAGCTGCAGATGTCAGCATTTTACTCTCTACTTACTATCGGATATATTATCAAACAATTGAACAAGGAGTGAAGCAAATCTCATTAAATCAAGTTTTATTTAAAAGAAAACGACTATGTTCTTTGTTTTTATCTGACATTGCTTTCCTTTGTTTCAGCGAACGCGCAAATAGGATAGTTTTGTTTGAAGTAAGAAAAAACACACGGTTTGTAGCCGAAATGTCCATTTTAAGATTCTCAGAAAGTGAGAACTTTTTATCGTTTTTTACTTCGATTTTTATTTATGTTTGGCAACAAAACATATATTTTTAACCTTATAGTTTTCTTTATTTGACAATGGCATTATAATTAATAATATACTCTTTTCTATAAACCTGCGATGGATTAGTGTCCCGCCCAGGGCCCAGTTGTTCAAAGGCTGATTAAGTTTAACCCTGGGTTAAGCAAAAATTCAAACTGGAATTTCTTCTTTAAGAAAAGGTAAACGGTTATTTATGAATACTGCTTGAATTTTGCTAGGAAAAGTCTCGTTAATCCCAAAATTACAGCTATAATTTCTCCTTGTAACTTTGGAAGCAAGAACATTTGTTAAATATCTAACCCTGGGTTAGTGCTAATTTGCTTTTAAACAACTGGGCCCTGATCAGTTCTGATTGGTTAATCTCGGTTACCAGCTTAAACGTTCTTTTTATCATTTTCAAGTATCGAAGGATTTGGAAAGCTCATAAAATTTAATAATAATAAAAGAGGGATGATGGCCATGTTTTGAGAAAGGCATTGGAGTTTGAAGTGAAGGGACAGAGGAAGCGAGGACAACCGAGGAAGACATGGAAATTGAAGGTGGAGAACGAGAGTAGGAGTGTTGGTTTGAAGGAGGAGGATAAAATGAACCGAGCGTGATGAAGAGTGGGAGTGGGAGAGATTGCTGGCAGAGTGGGGTAAATCCAGCCACCCTCGTTTACGGGGATAAAAGCGGATCAAAACTGGATTGATGATAATGAATAAAAGAATTATCCCATTCGCGCTTGTTGGATATGAGATGATTATAGCCACCTCGGCGCGTCTCGTTAGCAATTTACCATCTCATATCCAGCAGCGCACTCTTGGGATAATTGCTAATTACTTGTTCAGATTGCAAAAGAACGAAAGTTCAACATGAAATCCTGGGCAGCGTACGAGAGCTCTATGATCTCAATATGGCGTAAGGATTATTTCTGGTGCTTCGGTGTTGCCCTTTCTGCAAATTTGAATTTCACGGTAATATCCGAGTCCTCGGGCGATCAGACATTACCATCTAGCTAGAAAGAAACCACTTCTTTCGCAAATGGCTTTAAATTAAGCATGTTTTATTTACTTGTGTCTGTGATGATAAACGTCTAATATAAATTACACAAACATGCTAGTAGCTTACTTGGAGCCCCAAGAACGGGCACTATGGCCACGGTAGTAACGGGTTACACTACGTTACCTGCTCTTGTCAGGGTTTTATATACAGGACAGTCGTATATTCCTGTGTCCGGCTTCACTCTATTAGCGGTTGGTTTCAACCATATAACAGGCATGTCCGTATACAGCTCCTTAGGCCGCGATTCGGCCAACACGTTGTTGGCATGGTCCCATTGAGCGCCCTCCAGGAACAGACCCCGGATGTAACAGCCGTTGTCGGGACTTCTTGTTATCTCGGAATCAGTCTGCTTCACCACCTGAAAAGAAAGAGCAATATTTATCTGGGTAGGAAGACGAGGGGGATGGGGGGGGGGAAGGATGAGTAGGTTACACTACACGTACATGTAGCTATAGTTCACGCCATGAAGAGAGAGGTAGGGGCAGAGATGCACTACTTATACACGCAGCAACATTTTTCTCGATGGAGAGATGGGTGAGCAACAGGTTCCACAACTTGTACATGCTATTGTAGCAAAATTTTCCTCAATGGAGAGAGGGGTGGAAATATGATTGTACAAGTTATGCGTCAAGCAATATTTACGACAATGGTGAGAGGGGTGCGTACATGGATGAACTCTTTTACTTGTAGCATAAGAGCACGAAGGTGATGATGTCACAAAAACCTGATCTGTGAAAGACGAAGATCAAAAATGCCTCAATACCCAAATTTTGCATTTTGCCACCAATAACCCATGGTTATAATATGATGACCAAAAACAATTCTTTATACATTGGCTTGGCTCCTAACGTTTATAAACCGAGCCATTTTTTTTTACAAAGCAAAACTAAGATGCTGCGTCGGTTCACAAAAAGTAAATTTTAAACCCTAGCGACTTGACCTTCGGACTTTATCAGAATGAATGCATTCATTCCGACGAACTAAACCAATTTCAAATATATCGTTTTCTAAAACTTTTTGAAAGATTTGAATGGTATTTAGTGATACAATTTTAGTTTTGATCTCTCGGACAATCCCAACAAACCAAATACGTTCACAAATTCTAATCGTTGTGACGTTACCACTCTAAAAACCTCGTTCACAGGGTTCATTCCTCTGCCTTGGATTCTCGCTGAAAGAAAGAAAGAGAACCCTGGAAACGGTTGTACCACTGTATTTAACATGATGCAAAGACGAGCTGGACCAGAGTTGAACTACAAACAAATCTTGCAACATTACACAATTATTAATGATAATATTAATGATAATAACTATAATATATTTAGAAATTTTTATTTATCCAACTGTAAATTAGTAATAGTTTTTTTTTTTTGAATTGTATTTGAATTGTAATTTGTAGGTCCTAACTGTATTATCCTCTGTAATATTTTTCCTAATATCCGCTTGGCCTAGCTGCTTAGCTTGATTAGTCTTACTATTTCTAAGCAACTGTGCTCTTTTTCTTAGCAATTTCATAACTGATTACTTTAATTTTTTGTAAAAATGTACATCTAGGGCAAAATAAATTGATTGTTATTGTTGTTGTTGTTGTTGTTGTACTCACAATGGAAAGAAGTATTTCCATGAAAGAACTCAACTAGAACTTAACGTGCGAAAAAGGGTTACTTCCACAAAGTTAACATAGTCATCTTGTCAAAAAGCAAGTAATCTGCATAGTTTCGCTTCCAAGTGTTTATTACCATAAACAAACCAGTTTCCGTAAATCAGGCAAAAGATGAAATATCATTTATAAAACATCAAACAGAAAAGCGAACGAAAACGTGGCAAACTGTTACACAAGAAACCCATGCCATACTTAAAACTGTTGGACGCGTGTTATTATGCCCGACTAAACACTTGTGCTTGAAATAGTGGCTTCTCACAATGTCGAAGTTAACAACAAAAAAAAAGCTTTCCTTGAAACGGGCGACTGACCAACCTGGGCTTACTCACCTCGAAATCAAAACTAATAACGTCGATAGATATTTTGGCTCTCCTGGCGAAATTCTGTAATGTTCCTGTGAGAAAGCCTTGAGGAAAGAAGAATCCGGAGATCCAATAAACCTACAAAGTATAAACGAGGTGGTGATAAGTGCGATGTTACACATTTATGATTCCTGGAGTAAAGCTAAGCTGTATATCAGAACATTCGATTTGTTTGTTGAAACTGTGAGATCACAAAATCCAACAAGCTAAGATGATGAACAAGAAATGCTGCAGTTGCTGTAGATAATAAGAATTATAATGACGGCGATGATAATGACGGGATGATAATGATGGCGAGGATAATGACGGCGAGGATAATGATGGCGAGGATAATGATGGCGAGGATAATGATGGCGAGGATAATGATGGCAAGGATAATGATGGCGAGGATAATGGTGGCGATGATAATGACGGTGATGATAATGACGGCGATGATAATGACGGCGAGGATAATGGTGGCGATGATAATGACGGTGATGATAATGACGGCGATGATAATGACGGCGAGGATAATGATGGCGATGATAATGATGGCGATGATAATGATGGCGAGGATAATGATGGCGATGATAATGACGGCGAGGATAATGATGGCGATGATGATGGCGATGATAATGACGGCGAGGATAATGATGGCGATGATAATGATGGCGAGGATAATGATGGCGATGATGATGGCGAGGATAATGATGGCGATGATAATGATGGCGTGGATAATGATGGCGAGGATAATGATGGCGATGATAATGATGGCGATGATAATGATGGCGTGGATAATGATGGCGTGGATAATGATGGCGAGGATAATGATGGCGATGATAATGGTGGCGATGATAAGGGCGATGATAATGATATTGATGATTATGACGGCGATGATGAGGACGGCGATGGTAATGATGGCGATGATAATGATGGCGATGACGAGAGAGCAGTGATGGTAACGGTAACGACAATATTAAAAATAAAGAATAATCAAGTAATTAAGTGTAGCTTACCGATGGAATTCCCATATCAATCCAGGTTTGAATGAAGTGCATTCGAGTGACCAGGTCAGTGACCCAGGAAGCCAGTGGCTTTAGAGATGGATATGCCTATAATAAGACCACATGAACGAATTGTGTAAATTCATCTATCCTGGGAAATAAAATGGAGGCTTGGTAACCTCACCTCAATCTCAGGTTGCCATATCCGAAAAAGATTGCAGCTGCAATCTAAGGTTTAAGCGAGTAAGTTAAAAGATAATCCAGTGAACTAAGTTTAAAAAACCCTATTTATAAGACCGTATAAATATATAATTATTAGGAAGTCATAAATAATAACCATATCTTACTTTCATTTCTATAATGTGCCTTTTAAGATAAAGTAGGAGAAAAATGGTTTGAACTTCAAAGCCAGCATATTAAAAATACTTTTAAACATACTCCATGCCAAAACGCCATATAGTCGCCCTTTATATTGAAGCCCTAACATTAAGTTTATGTCTCCTTTTGAGACAGATCTAACCCCTAACCAGGCCCAAACTTCAGGTACAGTATTGTCGTACAGGCTATCACTCATAGTCTTAAGAGTTTGGGACATGGCCATGAAGTAGACCTCGAGGACGAATGGGCGACGAGTTAATTGACTAATCTGTCAGTAAAATTATATTATCAATGAAATACTGATATTATAGCAACAGACTATAATCAGAGCTAAAAAACTTTGAAAAGATATCTTTTTTGTATTGCCTCGCAGCTCATTGGTCCTCCAGGTCTAATTGTTATATAGCGATAATCTCGTGAGTTTGGAATATGACCTTGCCAGCCCAAAGTTCAGGGACAGTATTATCGTAAAGGCTGTTAGACATAGTCTCGAGAGCTTGGGACATGACCACTAAGTCATATCTATAAAATAAGTTCTATGTAACATATTCACCTTGCCAGCCCAAAGTTCAGGCACAGTATTATCGTAAAGGCTGTTTGACATAGTCTCGAGAGCTTGGGACATCACCACTAACCCCTTGAGGGCCTTGAGAAGATCATTGAGTGTGGAGCGCACTGTTTGAAGCAGCCTGTTGTATCTGATAACTTCCTGGATTAGCACAGTATTCATTGACTCTTCATACATAACCGGGTGCTTGGTCATGACAGGACCTACCGGGACAGGGCCTGGCACACGTTCAAGTATAAGGCGCCCTGTTTCCTCCATAACCTACAAAAGGCAGTTAGGAAAAGGAAAAGCAATATATTTCATTTAGCGTAGTTGAAACATCTATCAAAATATATATTTCTTCCGGTCACAAGGTTCCGGATTTGATCTGTTGAGTGACCTTGACTTCCAACAAAACTGAAGTCGGTGAATGAATATCAGAGTCCGCTGTGAGCTAATAATTAATCTTAATTTCAAAAATTGCCCTGTCCGAGAGGAATCAATTGAGACTACAGGCAACGAAGACAGGAACACCAAAAACTACAATTAAAAAAAAAAATTCTATTTCTGCTTCCCCCTTTACTTCTTTGAGCTTGTTATTAGGATTATGTTTGCTTCGCCATAGCCTTGGTGAGCGGGACAGAATTAAATGTTTCTCCATGTATGAAGCTAAACATGTGCAAAAAACAAAGCACGGGAAAGATTCAGCTTTTTCGCTTCATTCACGCTTACTCAATGCGGTTGTTTAAGCTATTAAAAAATTAATTCTGGCATAAAAAACGGCAATTTCAGGATGAAAATGGACGCCGTAACTATGGAAACCACTGGTAAACAAAGATGCGAAAATTTACCACATCTAAAAATCTATTCTTTTTTTTTATAAAAGAGCGGGAATTTTGAACTTTTAAAGCCGGATTATAAAAGTAGAAGAGTTATATTTTCAGGAAATGTAAAAAAATGTTTTTTACGTTTTGAGTTTTTGTTTTCCATTATCAGACTTATAGCTTCCTCTTAAGGTCATTACGTCTCAACAACGTACATTCACGAAAAATGTAGAATTACCGAAGGAGTAGTAAATGATATACTATTCACAATATCAACTAAGATAAAAAATAAAGTGTATCCACTAATGCTTTATACTAGAAATATTATATACAAAAATACGATAAAATGATGAAACATATTAAAAAAGAAATATAAAATGAACAAAGGAAGTCAATAAGCTGTTTTTACACTCCCGAGAAGTATACAGCTCATTCACTCCCTTTGTTTTCAATATATGAAAATAACATAATCCCAAGAATTATATCAAAAAACATGACGTTTAAAACATGAAAAGAAATGCCAGCGTGATTACTACCTCTTCTCTTGATCGGCCTGCTCCACTGGAAGACTTGGGTTGCATCTTGAGGATTCCCTGGAGCAGACTGAAAGTCTCGTTCTGGGCGAATGTGATGTTGGCATTGTCATGGAGCCCGAAGATTTCAGGGGTATCGTTGATGGGCAGTGAGCGAATGTAGTGAACATAGGCCTGCGACACGATTGACAGTAGTAAAATATTTAATAGACAATTAGGTTTAGATTGTTATCTTGAAAAGTTGCACAGTTACGTCGAATACTATTGAATCTTTATCAACTTACAATCAAGATGAGCTGTTAGTTGAGAGTTTGGATTGACTTTCTTTAGCTTAAGTTGTCACACCATATCGTGTTGCTCTATTCAATCCCATATAATTATACTCTTATATTCTCTTATTTTATTTGCGCATCTTCAATTGGCAGTTCAACAACGATTTATTAGACCGTAAAAAAAATTGCCAATTAGGCATAAGAGAAGATTATTATAATTTGGAGCCTTACAAACACTGTTATCCTGCTCATTGCTGTACACCTTTAAAATTTTAATTTTATTATTTTCTAAAAATATCTGTAATCTTGTAGTTTATAAATAAAGGATTGTTATTGTTGTCTTACAAGGTTGCAAAAGGTATTTGCTCTGTTGAGATATTGTTTTGGTTAAAGCTACATAGTATCTTCATTGCGCGCGGTGAAGATATGATTTTTAGCAAAAGGAAAAATCCTCGTATTTCATCAGTATCTATATAATAAAAAAGAATATGCCATGGTGTTTAGTTAAAAATATACACATTTTTACATATAACATATTTTAAACTCGTTTATAAGACGCGTGAAAAGAGTATAAAAAGATAAAATAGGATGTTTAACAAAAATTAAGCGGAATTGTTAACCGAGAAAAAAACTTTCTAGAAAAATTCTGATGAGAACCCTGAATAGTTTTCGTTTTGCTTTATTTTTTCAGTATCGACTGTGTCCATAAATAAAACACGCTATGCATTGTACCACTAAAATGACAGCGCACTCGGGTAAACGGAAGTGGTCATGATAAAAAGCTTAAATTTGTATTAAACTAGCAGGTAATTAGCACTTTATGCATGCTCTGATTGGTTCATCAAACACAGAATATCCAGCACTATTCACCTCGGTCACTGAACTGTGAAAAATTGATTATGCTCTGATTAGTTCATGAAACACCGAATATCCAGCACTATTCACCTCGGTCACTCAACCGTGAAAATTGATTGTGCTCTGATTGGTTCATCAAACACCGAATATCCAGCACTATTCACCTCGGACACTCAACCAAGAAAATTGATTGTGCTCTGATTGGTTCATCAAACACAGAATATCAAGCATTATTCATCTCGGTCACTCAACCGTGAAAATTGATTGCGCTGACTGGATCATCAAACACCGAATATCTAGCACTTTTCACCT
>JAOTRI020130849.1:0-11430 GCA_028564885.2 Zoanthus sanctaehelenae
AAATATATAATTACAATATCAATAAAATATATAATTACAATATCAATAAAATATATAATTACAATATCAATAAAATAAAAGTGATTCATTAAATAAGTGTGTTTCTAAGAAATCTGCTGACGCAGCATTCTATTTATGATATTTCATGTACATTTTATTTTAACTCTACTTATCTTATTTAGATCACCACAACGGCTCTTCTCTGAACAACGCTTGGAAGATGTTTAGCGAAACGGAAGGGAAATGGTGCATCGTGTACACCAAGAAAGCTGAGCAGAGGAATAGTTGGATCAAAGCTTTTCAAGAGGAGAGGGCCAGAATCAAAGAAGACGCCAACTCAGGTTAGTTTGATCAGTGTAAAGTATTATCTTGTAAAAAGCTCGGAAAAGCGAGCCATTTTCATAGAAAATATTGCTTTCTTTGTCATTCTCTGTCTTGATTTGGTTACTGCGAACAAGGCTCCCAATTTCAAAATCCTTAAATTGATTTATCAGTGTTTTTATCCAGCATTTCGCGTTGATAAACGTGCAGTTTGGTTATACTGGCAGTTTGCGGCAACCGTATTTAAAGCTGGTTGAAGATTTAAGGACTTAAAGTCTTGAATTTGCTTGGACCTTTTTGAGTTCATAATCTTTTTGCATATCAGAAGCAATTTTAACGAGACGTTCCCGTCTCACGCTTTTGACTATCATTGCACTGCCTGCGCTACAACACACATAACCTGCAGTTGTCAAACATAGCTCTAGTTGTTATTCAATTAATTTAGATCATTGCATTGTTTCATCTTTTTTATTTACAGGTGTTGTAATATCCCAAAGTACAAGACAGGCGGCCATGCAAGCTGCACAATCATCTGTTAAGCGAAGAAAACCATACGGTGAGTGCGCATCTCTCAGCTTTGGGGTTCAAGCCGAAACTGGATGTACAGTGGCTATGAGGGGACAATGGGTAATTGTCAGGTGTTGACGGACTATGGATAGTGAGGAGGGACAGTGATTGGTAATGACTGATAATGGTTAGTTCTGAGGAGCCATGATTGGTGTTGAGGGACCATGGTTTGTGTTGAGGGGCCGTGATTTGTGTTGAAGGACCATGGTGAGTGTTGAGGGACCATGGTTAGTGTTGAGGGACCATGGTTAGTGTTGAGGGACCATGGTTTGTGTTGAGGGGCCGTGATTTGTGTTGAGGGACCATGGTGAGTGTTGAAGGGCCATGATTTATGTTGAGGAACTATGGTTAGTGTTAAGGGACTAGGGTTAGTGTTGAGGGGCTGTGATTTGTGTTGAGGGACCATGGTTAAACTTAGTGTTGAGGGGCCACGAGTCATGTTAAAGGAACCATGGTTAGCGTTGAAGGGCTATGAATTGTATTGAGGGACCATGGTTAGTGTTGATGGACCATAATATTGAGGGATCGTGGTTAGTGTTGAGGGGGAAGGGCTGGTAGGGACCATAGTTTATTTTTGGGAGTTGACGGAGTTAGTGACGAGTTGCAGTGGCTGGTATTTCACCTTAAGGACGCTTTTCACCACCTAGGTTTTGGCATCTTAAATCGACACTCAATATAGAAGAAAAAGATTTTATCCTTTAGAAGACAAAATGCCCATTTTGACATTTTTCTGTTTACAAATCCATTTCTATTCTTTTTATTTGTCCCTTTCTAGCTTTACAATGTCATGCTGAAAACAAATGGATGCTGCATAAAAATAAATTTGTGTACTGATGTTTTTGTTGGAGTGAAGGAAGTTGGACTGACAAACGTCGGAGTGAAGGAAGTCAGAGTGAAGGAAGTTGGACTGACAAACGTCGGAGTGAAGGAAGTCGGAGTGAACGAAGTCGGAGTGACAAACGTCAGAGTGAAGGAAGTCGAAGTAAAGGAAGTCGGAGTGAAGGAAGTTGGAGTGAAGGAAGTCGGAGTGAAGGAAGTCGGAGTGAAGGAAGTCGGAGTGACGAACATTGGAGTGAAGGAAATCGGAGTGAAGGAAGTTGGAGGTAAGGCAGTCGGAGTGAAGGAAGTCGGAGTGAAGGAAGTCGGAGTGACGAACGTCGGAGTAAAGGAAGTCGGACTGACGAACATCAGAGTGAAGGACTCCAGTCCAAAACGTCATTACATAAAATTCCTTTTTACTACGGTTTTAAAAATTTATCCTTTGTAAAACTATTGCCGCGCTTTTTTAGCAACGGACACTCAATAAAACACTCCAGCGGTTGCAAATATTCTCGGTAAATTAAATACGTTCTCTTCGCTATAACAATCTCCAACAATCGTCTTTTACAATAATCTCCAATAATCTCCAATAATCCGTCTTTCTACTTTACAATCGATGTTTTCATTTCATGTCACGTACATGCCATAATATTTCATGATCAGTTTAGATTGACATTTCCTGTCAATACTGTTTAACTAATTTAACTATTTAACACATTGTCTTTTTCCATTGCTATCCTACAGTCAAGAAGGACAAACAATTACGGACCCTACAATCCCCGGGTGGTGGCAGTTGCATTAAAAGACCGATATCACCCAGTATACCGCTCCCTGCCCCAGTCTCCAGCGCGGATCTGAAGGAGCAAGGTAGTGTGAAAGACAAAGACGTAGGGGGGTTTCTGCAGAGAACTTCACAACTTCGAAGGAGTTTTGGATTGCGAGGTTCAAAACGGAGTAAGGACAAAGAGAAACGATCCAGTTCTGTATTTTGACGTGTCATATCGACACTACTTTACTCAAAGAATGCTGAAATCTTCATATTATTCCGGGTGGCCCAAAAAAGTACTTTATAAGCTCTTATTCTTTATCAATTATTTTATTTAGTAATATTTTCTCATTTGCCATGAGCATTTTTACGCAGTTTTGATTAAGGGCGGATATGGTTAGGGTAGTTGGTAAGATCTCTGTCTACGAACCACAAGGTCTTCAGTTCGATCCCGGCACTTTGCCGAGATTTGAAAATTTGTGTGGCCTTCTTTTCCGTCTTAGTCAATTCAGCTTTCCATCCTCCCGGGGTAGGTAAATGAGTACCAGCATCTGCTGGGAGGGAAGTCCGTAAATCAAAGCGACAATGCACTTTCTTACTCGTGCAATTTAAAATCGAAGAAATTTCGGATTATCCTGGCATCCAGGTTGAGGGATGTTGCCCAGGCTTCTCAAAGTGTTGAAGAGGAGAAGGCTACTAAATTATAACGAAGTAAGCGGCTGGGATGTCATAAGGAAGAAAATCCTGATAACTAGTTTCCAAAAAACTCCATTTTCTGCAATCTGAGCACAAAATCGAAATTTTAGAAATAGAAAGTGTCATTGGTGCTTTTGTCGTAGTCCGACAGTTGTGAATTACGACATGATTCAAAATATGTTCAATAAACATTTCTATCTTTAATTTTACTTTATAAATGAATGCATTTATTTACGATGAACGGTGGTTGCTTTTTTGCTCATTTTCGACATTTTCAGAAACGTTATCTCAACTTTAAATTCGCTGTTATGTCAGTCAATACTGTGCAACATTGCCCATGGAAATACCAAAATTTAAGTTAAAAATGAAAAACTAAAATAATAATTGTTAAAGAACAAGAGCACTTTTACGTTATCTAGAATGAATTGAAGTGGAATACTTCTTTGGGTGGCCAGCCGGTACATTTAAAGTAGAACTGAATGCTTATATGCTAACCTAGTTTGGTTTGAATCTAGTAATATAGCAGATAAACTCTGCAGTGAAGTTGTCCAATCAGTTGTGAATTGAATGTAATAACGAAGATAAAAACCCTCTAGAAAAGGCATGACGCCTTGTCCAATAATGAGATGGTCCGCTAATGAGATGGTCTGCAGTTGTGTGGTATAATATAAGTTACGATATTCCGTTGTTGTCATAGTGGTCATCAGATGTGCCTTCCACCTCAACGACCCGGAATCAATTCATCGGCCCCGCATATGGGCTGAGGTTAGTTGCGTACTCCTGTTTTCCTCTCTCAACACATCCGACTTTCACGCCAAGATCTGGCTATGAAGAATGGGCAACCACTCTCTTCGTAATTGACCTTAAATAAAGCATTTGTTTGTTTTGCTTGCTTGTTTGCAGTGTGCTTCGAAATCTTGATATTTTTTGATAGCCAAAAGCTGCTAACTAACCATTTAAATCATTCTAATATTGTAACTTAAGTCACGAGCAACAGCCGACATCACATATTGAGAGGCACGTCAAATTTTGTTGATTTGTTACAAAAAAGCTAACAGCTTTTTAAAAAACATTTCATATAGTATTCTACTAAGCATAAATGTTCAAACGATGAAAAGTCATAAACTTTATTTTAAGTTCATTTGTCTTTTAATGACTATTCCGGCCCTTGTTTTTCGAGAATCTTGATGTTTCCTGTGACAAAATTGGATAAAGCAACGAGATTTAAGGGAAGCAAAACAAATGTTTCCTCGAGGGTGAAGTCGCTGAGTGTTTTGTTTCATAGCATTACGTTTTGCCGTTCTCAAATGTGACGCGCGCCCGCTATTTTTGAGGTGTTGTCCTGCGGAGGAACATTAAATTTGAACTCATCCACGTGATATTCCATTTAGCGAAATTGTACGTTCTTTCAAGTCGAAAACATATTTGCTATATAAGCTAAAACAAATAAATTTCGTTCCCGATCTTACATTATCCATTCATATCGCACAGTTTATCTCATTACCTTAATTCGCCTGGCGATAAGAGTCAAATTAGCGCCAAGAGTTTATATCAATATTCAATAGATTATTTATCATGTTTGTTACACCGAAGATTTTATAAAAAGTAATTTATTTTAATTAAGTTATATTACCTTTAAAAATGGAGGCTTAAAGAGTTAAAATGTTCTTTTAATAATGATATTTGTAACATAATTTTTAAAAATGCTAAATGGATATAAGTATTTTTGCACTATGCTTTTTTATTGTATGAATTTTCTCAAATGTTTTTGTATAAAAATTTGTTAACCCTTGAAGTGAATGTCAAAAAAAAGAACAATAAACTTATTTCAGATAGGGATTTTGCAACCGTTTTCGTAATCAATTTTTGTGCCAATTCAAATAAAAAGACGGAAAAACGGTCGCGCTTATCTCGTGTTCTCCCAACCTCCCGCGTGTTTACATCAGGTTATGTAAACACGGAAACCATTTTATATTTCTTAAATAAACTATATTACTGGGCTACCCGTGGTAAACCCACTCATGATATAGGTTTGTTTTCCTGTTTTTGTTCTTGAGACAAATTGTGTATCCCACAGATCCTTGCGGCGAAAACTCAAATTGCAAAGCTCTTTTTAGACATGGCCTCGTTTTAAATACATACTGCGCATGAGTTCAATTCGTGTACACTCTGAGATGTACATTGGTTAAGAAACGTTCAATACTTGACCAAATATCATAAGAAACTCGAAGATTTAGTGTTAAAGTGCATATGAAGGAAAATTTTTTTTCGCTAGTTCAAAGGTAGGTTACTTCTAGGTTCTACGAAACAAGACTTTAGAGCACTACTGTAAGTAAGAGGCTACGACACCACAAGGCAAAATCTGGAAGACGAGTGACTTTTATGACGCCAGAGCCTAATTAGAACCTAGACTCCGAATTGCTCGTCCAAGATTTAGAATTTGCAGCTTTGAACGCTTATAAAAAAATAAATAAAAGTCAGATTTCAAAAATTTTTCCAGAAATTGAACCTACAAGTAACCTACTTTTGAACTAGCGGAAAAAAAATTTTCCTTCATATGCACTTTAACCAACAAGCACTAAATGTTTTACCCTAACCCTAGCAAAAATCACTTATTTTGCATTCAAATTTATCTTTTTTGCAGTTAAAGTTGTAAAATATATCAATCTTCCTTTTGTTATTCTTTGCATTGTAACTTTAAGATTCGTTTCGTTTACTTATGTAAAGATTTGTTTTTGAGATTCGGCAATTATTATTTTTTGGCATAAACAAAATTTTGATCCCTAAGAAACTGCTAACAACTTTCAGTATCAAAATTCTCGAAAAATTAAAAACTTCTGGCTTCGAAAGCAATTTTAGTTTTTTATAAAAGAAGTGAGTGTAGCGGAAGCCATTTTAATGAGGAAAGTAAGGATTGTTACAAGAGACTTCAAACCACATTCATCTCTTAAAATGCCTGCTATGAATCATCTGAATCATGATTTTTGATTAATCGACCACTTTTAATTGTAGTAATCATTCATGGGCTTTAATAACATTTGTAAATACAAGAACTATAAGCGAATGGTCAATCAACCGTGGGCATTTCTATAACGAAGTCCAGTCTCTTACCAGCGTTGTACAAATCCAGGTTTTTCGCGGTAACTTTCGCTAACTGCAAGATGCAACAAGAAATAGTGTTAGCACTTGTAAAAAGTAGTTGTGACTAAAACTCAGTAGCAATGAGATGTGACAAACTAGTATGTAAGTAACTGTAAACTGTTTTCTTTTACTCCGTTTTACCTTACTTTGCATTACTTCGCCTAATTATCCTTTAAAGTGTATATATCACTTCTCAAGAAATTTTGTCTTCTTAGAATTTAGGCCTTTCTAAAAACATTTTTTGAAAATCGATCAAATATTTGTCCCGTTATTAAACTTCAAAGCTATTGAAAAAGCCACGCCCTTTGAAAATGACCGAGCGCCGGAAGAATGGTGATTGATGACGAAATAGGGGGAACCCAAGGAATCTACACCCGTTTTGGTTTGGCAAAGAGAATCTCTCAAAATCTGTATTAACGATAAAAGGGCCTTTAGAGAAGAGAGTGAAAAATTTATTCACACGTTTGGCGGATGAATGTAAACAACACGGGAGCTGCTGTCAAATTTATATACAAAACTTCCGCTTTGCACGTTCGGTGAGCATATTTCCACCGCCTTCATTTGCCACTTCTATCAATCGAGGAACAGCTGAAACCCCAATTTCGTCTCTTATTAGACGGGACCTTTCCACTTGGCCGCTGTATTCGAATCTCCACGTGTTTACAATCTTCTCCTCTCTTCTTCCTTACAAAATCTTGACTTTCCTATCGGCCTACAACCTCCACAAAATGGAATAATATGAACTGCGATGTTTTTGTTGTTATCGGCAACATTGCTGCAGTTCCACACAACGCATCTTTTCCGCATCTTGCTCCAAATGTGTCTCAAAGAGCGCGGGTTGGTTCCTTCCAATAGGTCATCAAATCAACTAGAACTATGCCTTCTTTCACGCAGTCATTTTGAAAGCGCGTGGCTTTTTCAATAGATTTGAAGTTTTTAAAAAGTGCATATGTGGTGTCGTACATTCTCTTAGTTACATGTAGAGCTACAACATACGGATTTACCATCTTTTTAAAGCTCTATATATACGGCACCACAATGCAAAATCGGGAAGGCGAAGGACTTTTATGACGTCAGAGCCTAATTAGAACCTAGACTCCAATTTGCTCGTCCAAGATTTAGAATTTGCAAGTTTGAGCGCTTATAAAAAATAAATAAAAGTCAGATTTCAAAATTTTTTTCAGAAATTGAACCTAGAACTTTTGAACTAGCAAAAAAAAATTTCCTCCATATGCACTCTAATAACGGGACGAATGTTTAGTCGAATTTCAATTTTTTTTTTGGAAATTGCGGTTTAGAAATGCCCAAATTCTAAGAAGACAAAATTTCTTACTGAACGCCTTTTTGATTAATTGGGGTAAGCACGGCGCGCTATCACGAAAAATGTTGCGTGATTATGCTACACCGTGTGTTAAGTATTTGTTGCACGCAATGTAGCGTGCAATGTTTTACGTGTGTCCGCGGGTTTACTTTACCTCTTTTTGATTAGCGATTCCTGAATAGTGAGGTGAAATTGTCACTTGTGGAATATCCCATAATTCACTTGTAGGGGACAGTGGTTCACTTTCAAAGACATCTAAAATTGCACCAGATATCCAATTTTGCTTTAATGCGTCCACCAGGCTCTTCTCATCGATGAAATCCCCTCGACCAATATTGATAAATACTGACCCTCTGCCCATACAATTTTTAAGCATATTACCGGATAGTTGATAACGTGTCGCCTGCGTGCTAGGCAGAACATTACAGATATAATCACATGACTGCAAGACCTCTGCTAGGGATGATAGGGTTCTGTAATGGTCAACATGGGGCGGTATTGAAGGTCTTTCGCTCCTACCCACTCCCCACACCGCCATCCCTAAACCTTTGCAAGTTTTCGCAACGTGGCTACCAATTTCACCCAATCCGAGTACGCCAACGGACAAATCGGACAGACTTCTGCTAGTTAGCATCCATCTAGTGCTGTCATTCCTGCGTTAGTGAAAAACCATCAATAAATGAACCTCTATTTTCAAAGTTTCATCCCCTTTGAAAATTGGAATTAAAATGACACAAGCGAGGCAACTGAATTTTTCTTTTTTATACTTTTTGCAGTGTTTCGCAGCGAAAAGCATCATGGATGTTTGCTTTTCCTTTTTCCGTTTACTGATTGTGATCATTCATCGTGGTTAGCCATCATACAGTAGCTTTTCCCGCTTGTTGCCCTCTTGAAAATCTTTCTGCAGTGAACGAATGATGATGAATTATTGACAGTTTAAAGCCGGTGTTTAATCTTTACGTTTTTTTGTATACAAATTCCTTAGGAAATGGATACGGTATGAATTTGACAAATTTTAATATTTTTAAAAAAAAATCCAATACTTTAACGGAGTCTATAGTCCCAACCACCAAAAGGTTAATCTATTAGTTGTCAAATGGCATGTACTTTACAAGCTAATATGCAGGGGGCATGGGTGGACAGGCGGATAACCACCCCCTCCCCAAGTCGAAAAGGTTCACAATCTAAAGCCCAATCGATTATAAAAATGACTGAAAAAGCAGAATCTAAAATGGCAAATGATCATCAAAGCATATTCTGAAGCAAGTTTATCACAGGTAGCCCAAGCTTTGATGAGTAATACATTAACCATAGAGTGATCTAGTATAGAAATATAGAGAGAATGTATGGAGTGAAGGAAATTCTTCCTCTCCCCCACCCCCTCCTCTCACTTTTTTGCAACGGAAACGCTTGCTACGGAGGCTTGCGTTTACTAGAAAAGCATACAACTCGGGATGGCATTTTTTAGTATTTTCCCCTCTTTTGGGTTTATACATCTTTTAAAATTATTTATTTGTGTATTCTTCGCAAGCATCCGCCTTTATATAAAAAATTTTGTGAAAAACTGACTCACACATATACCTGCTCACAATTATGTTAAAATCACGGCGCATTGTATTATCACTGTCAAACTTTTCTTTTTCAAAATAAATTTGCTTTTGTTGCTGCAGTTATTAAGATCTTCCCTTTCCAACAACAAGATATCTAGTTCAGATAGTTTACCGAGAGCCGAATATTTGTGTGAACTTCTTTTCTGCCAAAGCCAACGCAGCTTTTCTGATCATTCCAGGGTTGGTAAATGAGTACCAGTATTTGCTGGGAGCTACCCAGCGATGTTTTCTCTCGTCCATTTAACACTACAGAATACAGAAATCAGAGATAAGCACTGGCTCCATGTGCTACACTTACACCTTACACCTTACACCAAAAAAATTCATTATAAAAGTAGATACGATTTTTAATTTGTATAATATAGCTACGATATAACGCGCGCTCTTATTGGTTCAAATCTATGCTTTATTACACCGATAAAGTCATTGTATTGCCGCTTGTTTTGCTTTATCATAAAAGCATTAGAGCACAACTTTCTTTGACTTTTGGGCGAAATAGAGCACTTGTGATGTTGGGAGAGACACTCGAAACGTTGTAAAATCACTCGACTGCGACTTGCACTTTTACAACGTTCTCGTGTTTCTCCACACATCACGCGTGCTCTATTTCGCCGATAAAGTCATAGAAAGTTGTGCTCTAGCCTCTAATGCTTAAATTAGAAATAATTGAACGATGATTTTATATTTAATGGCATTTTTTTTATAGTTTCGAAAGAGAATTAAGAAAAATATAACAACAAAAATAAGAAATCAGTTGGAAAAAAAAATTCAGTTGACATGATTCGAGCCCGGAGTTCCGAACTCCTAGTACCTTAACGTTACCACTAATATACAATTTCAATAAATTTGTATTACATACCAAATGTGTTTTCTTTGTTCCTCTTTTACTCTAAAGAAGTCTCTTTCTCGAGCAATGATGTGACCAATTACTTAATCAGTCATCAATGGAGCATATGCTGCTCCACTCATGCGAGTGATTGTGAAATGAGGCGTAAACCCTTGTAAGAGTTGGTTGTCTAAGTTATCAGCTCCAGTGGCGGTTGTTTGTAGCCATCTAAGTTTCGGACCAAGGTTTTTGAGAAGCGGTGATATCAAACCAATGTCTGTCACAAGAATCTCTGCATTCTGAAGCTTCGTCAATGGATCTATATTCAAATACAAACATAAAACATTGCAGAAACTTAAAACCAAAAAAAGTGAAAATAGAAAATCCCTACATTTGATTTATACAAAAAAGGGGGATTTAAGTACAAGTAGCTCAAGCTGGGGGTGTGACTGGTTGGAGTTTATATGATTTGATTTTTACAAATCAATTTAAAAAAAAAATTACGGGAATCAGGTGTAACAATGTTCGTTACAGATATACTAAAAGCTAAAAGGACGATAGATACGAGTACCTCGTATGTTCAGTTTTGCCTGACTTTTAAAATTTTAAAACTGTGATCATGACTGAGTATGGTACGAGAACTCAGAGATCATAAGACACTTGAGATGTGTCGGCATGTAAAATATGGACTGACTAGACTGGACAGGACTGGACCGAGTCCGCGTTTTAAATTACGGCGGACTGAGTCCGCGTTTTAAATCACGAACCCAGTCCACGTTTTAAATTACGGATGCAGTACGCGTTTTAAATTACGGACTCAGTTCGCGTTTTAAAATAGTTTTATAAAAAAGAAAAACACTTGAGATACATGTGATTATTATTTTGACAACAATATAAGCATACTTCAAAACAGTGTATGAGAGTTTCAAGATTATTGGTTTCATTTTTTCTAAATACCAAATCCAGACATTACCATGTCACGTACTGATTTGTGAATTTGAAGTGAGCAACTTGACTTGACCCGAGCCCTAAAACTTGTTTAAAGTTAAAGTTGCTAATCAGTTCACTTAGCAAATACATGATGATGAGGTAAGCCGTGTTATTATTGTTTAATTCAGTAGAGAATGATTCTGGCAACCATTTTTTTATTCTTATGATTTATTGTTTTATTCTTTAAGTACTTAATGCTCAGTACAAAAAGTTGTAACTAAGGCCTAATTCAAACGTCGAACTTATCATGTGCCGAACTAAATAGAATGTATTAAGTACATGATGAGTTCGACGTTTGAAACCATTAAGTTCGACACTTTTAATTAAGTTCGACCCTTACATTAAGTTCGACTTCCTCGGTCGAACTTAATAC
>JAOTRI020130859.1:0-11429 GCA_028564885.2 Zoanthus sanctaehelenae
GATGGTAATGACAATGATGGTAATGTTGGTGATGATGATGACAATGATGGTAATGAAAATGACAATGTTGGTAATGACAGTGACGACAGTGATGATAGTGTCTGATGGTAATGAGAGTTGTGCAATGCAACATTTGTCCGAAGCCACTTATCACACTATGAGATTGTTATTGGTGGCGAACCAAGCTTTTCTCTTTTTCTAGCTTATTTGAACCTTTAGCTCTAGAAGGTAGCAACAGTGTTTAACGATACTTAGCTCAACTTGTTGTTTTTTTAAGGTCCGATATAACTGCCATTCTACTGTGCGTGCTCTCCTATCTGTGGTATGCGAGTAAATCTTTGGACGCCATTTTGAACCCAGAAAACCGCGAGGTCACTTTTACTAATATTCACAATCTATGTTCCTGTCTTTTTGCAAATATGGTAAGTTAAACTTTCATTTCAAATTGCGTGAGTCAGTTTTCCGTGATCCGTCTCTCAGTGATATAAATTTGAAAATGCGTACTTTTTAAACTATTAGAAACTTTGAGTTTCACTTTTTTGTAACCACGGTTATAGGGAATAATACCGTTTTTGTATCATCCATTATCGTGAAGATTTTGCTGTGTTTGGCTCTCTGGTAAAAGACTCTTGGGTAATACCGTATGGTGATAATTGTACAATGGTTTGAATTTAAAGGTTTCATTTATTTTTTTTTTAGTTTTATGAGTGTGATTATATTCAAGTGTATCCCCTCGAGTTCCCTAAAAGATTCTGTTGCATACCCTTCCTGTAAATAGAAATTGAAAATGTTAAATAAAGTGTAAGTTGGCTTGAATCTTGTGCTGATGATTCTTCAATGGTTTCATTTTGGAGGGTTCAGCTGTAGCTTTGTTAGTTCGGAAATATTAGATTAAGTGTGTTCTCTCCATTGCTGGTAGAATCGCATAGCTAACGGTGAAGTCGCGCTCGGATTGGCTATTGAAGAGAGGGTATTTAGCGTGGAATCGCTCTTGTACATGAAGCAATATTGCTGACGTGATTCGCAAGCAAAAATTGTTGCTACAAATTGCAACTCGTGTTACGAAAATATTACCTTTGAAATGAACAAATTTATTGAAAGAATGTCTGCCAAATTTTGAACTGAAATTTGAATTTGTAGAACATTTGAGGAAACCACTCATACTCACACGGTTAGATCTTCAGCCTCATGGACGAGTTTGAATTGTACATACGTAGTTTATTCATTTTGCCACTTCACCGTTAGCTATGCGATTCAAGAAAAATTTACTGCCTGACGAGTGAATTCTACGTTAAATTTTACTTGAAAAAGTTTCGCGATTCGTGCGATATCAGCTTTTCGCGTGAAATTCACTCGTCAGGCAGTGAATTTTTTTATAAAAGACTCCACTGGCTAATAACAACTGCTAGATGGCTTTGTTAGTTTTGAAATTTTTTGTCCAATACAACGTGCTAATACTTCTACAAAGGTAAAAGAGTTCTGCTACATTTGTTAAATTTGAAAATCTACTGTAATGCGTCCCGCTAATTCTAGTAATACTTCCCTGGCTAATACATTGTGCTCAAAGCTAAAGCAAAAGATAGTCTTAACAGTTGTTCATTCTAGTTACTACAACCTGAGCTGTCTATTATAATAAATTTTTTGCTGTGGCAGACGATGGTATTTCAGAAGATTGAAAAACCTTTCTTTTCTCAGGTTATCGTTACATGTCCGCTTAATGTCCTTTGTTCAAAGATAACAAAAGCGCAGAAAAACTGTGAAGAAGAAACCTGTGGATCACGAACTAGTTGGCTTTCCTTTATTTATCCTGAAGTGTTTAGGAATCATGAGGGAAGGTAAGAATTACCCTAATACTATTCGTACTTGTTCGCTAGATTATTCGGGACGTTATTTCATTTGGCTCTTTAATAAATTATTATTGCTACTCATTAGTCTTAGGGCTAAAACCAAACACATGCTTACGAGTATGGCATTGGTCTCTCACATTGACATCTCGCAAATTATAGTGGCAAATATTTAACAATTATTCCAAGAGCGCGCGTTTTATATGAGATGGTTAATAACCAACGAGGCGCGTAACGCCGAGTTAGTTATAATCATCTCATATCCAACAAGCGCGAATGGAATAATTGTTTTGTTACCTTTCTGAACCATTGGATACTTTAAAATGATAACAAAATTTTAATCTGACATTTTTCAGCTTGGCAAAACTTTACATAGTTAGTTTCCGTATATGGTCATTCGGTATAAATAGTTATGAGCTGATAACCGAGTTTGAGCGAACCAATCAAAGCCCTAGAAACGCAATATTCGAGGTTGAAAATTTAAGAAAAATAATTGTATACTGTTCCTGCGCAGTTTTGGTCTCCCCTGTCGAAAAAATGGCTCCTTTTCCAGAGTTTAAGAAATTTATCAAATAATAACACTTCAAATTCATTGATCAAATAGTAAGTGAACTGTTTCGTTTGTTAAATCTTATTACAAATACAACATTTTAAAGTTTCAACTTATTTAATAAAAACTTACATGTTTCGAGGCGCGTCGCCTCCTCATGAGAGTGTGGCCGTTAGCTAACTGAAAACACTTAAAAATACAACTTGAAGACAATGTAAATGGTGTAACAATTGATTAATAAAATATTTAAGGAAAGATTTACATGCACGTTTTGTTGGTTTAAAATGGGTTTGAGCCATTTTATATGCATGGCATGAGTGCTTTCAAATAATAGATCGGGGAATTAACTAAAGAATTAAATACATAAAGATTGTGTTAGTCGCTTTATCTGGACTATATTTTTCCCGGTCCCGATCAGTCCTGAGAAAACGATGTTTGACTGTACTCAAAAAAGGATTTTGAAAGGAATAAGGTATGTAAGCCTCTCCATTTTCTTTCATCGATACCAGCTATACTTAAATTTGACAGAGCTGCTTAAAGGCTGTTTTAATACAATTCTCAAAATACTATTTTGCTTTTCTGTTTTAGTGCTGTTACCCTTCCAGATAGACAAGCATTGTATGTGGTGTTTAAACTAATGATCAATCAGCCGTTGCCTCGATGGCCGTTAGTAGTCCAGGTATTTGTTTATGAATGAATTATTGTTAACATTAATTTTTTTTTAAAAGTTTGAAATACAAGTATTATAGCTCCTTTGCTAGTGAATCCTTTCGGTCCTAGTGAGTTATCAGCAACTTACTGGTACCAAATGTGTTTTGAGATCCTTGGCCGAATGAGCTATTCAAACTCGTAGTTTATGAGACCGAAAGGTCTAATTTTTTGTAGTGTTAACCTACTAATTGGCCAAAAAAGTAGTTACAAGCTAAATTATTGATGAATTTCTCTAGTATTGTAGCAAGACGGAGCTCATTACTATTTTGATCCGCCATCTTTTCTCTACTAGTAGGCTATCACAACTAGACCTCTAGTAGAGTAGCCAATCAGAACGTTGGATAACTGTTAGTCCATTACTGTTATGATCCGCCATCTTTTCTCTACTTGTAGGCTATCACAACTAGACCTCTAGTAGAGTAGCCAGTCAGAACGTTGGATAACTGTTATTCCATTACTGTTGTGATCCACCATCTTTACTCTACTAGTAGGCTATCACAAATAGACCTGTAGTAGATTAGCCAATTAGAATGCGTATTAGACAGTTGGTACGTTTATACTAGAATGTGTTTGACAGCTGTTACCATCCTTTAAAGTTACATCACGTGTCTGAAATATTTTCGTTTGTGCAATCATACTCACTCTCTTTGTTAAAGTTAGATAATGAGACGTTATGCTCTTGACCTTCATAGCCTCTGTCTCTGTTCTTTTATCAGCCAAAACTACTCACACTTATGTAACCCTTCCATCACTTGGACTACCTTTTCAAAATCTCAAAAACCTCGTTTTCTTCTTTGATAAGTGCTTGATTAATGAAAAGCTGATTTGCTGTAGCCACGATTAAACAAATTCAAACAGTAATTTTCTCTCTAGGGATATGTCTTCAATGATTGATGCTGAATTAATCTCGCCATCTAGTTCGTAACAGTTGAAAGGCATCTTTTATGAAACATATGGCATGCCAACTCATTCGTTCCTTTACAAATATAGGCAGTGAATATAATATGCTGCATTATGGCGGTATGGAATTGATGTCCTTGTTGTATTGTGGCCATGAATCAACATGTTATCATCACAATTATTATTATTGTTATTATTATTATTATTTTTATTATTATTATTATTATTACTACTACTACCATCACATATTACCTCATGAGTTTCATCAGATATTTCATTACCATCTCCACCACCATCACCATCATAACAACCTTTAACTTATTACCACCGCCACCATCAATATTAATTAACATCTCAATCATCGATCATCATTCATCATCTATCATCATCATCTATCATCATCATCATCATCATCATCATCATCATCATCATCATCATCATCATCACCAATCATCATCAATCATGATCATCTGAAGCACTGTTTTTAGGCTTACTGTCATCGTCGGCGTCATTGTTGTAGTTGCTATCACCAACACTGTCACCAACACTGTCACCACATACTTTCTTCATCATAAACCATTCATCATCACTGCCACTTTTACTAGTTAATTTTTTTTGTCTCTTTTTGCTCTTTACTATGCAGGCTTTGTTGATGCGCAATGCGCGATTACCAGTTACAATCGTAAAGTACGGAGGTAAGCGATTATTTGTCACTTTTCTAACTTTATTTGTGAAAAACGAGTTTTTAAGTACAAATCCAGATGTATTTTATTTACAATGTTTTCTACGCTGAAGAGATTAGATTAAATGTGTTAGATTAAGATTGACACTTCTTTTAGATCTAAAGTTTAGATTAAATCTGAAGATGTTAGATTAAATTTGTCTCTAGTATGTGATATCTTATGATTTGTTCCTGTATTCTGTTGTATCGTAGACCTTTCAATAATTGGAACACCTAATGAAGAAACCTCTCAAACCTGCCACAAGATTGGCTCCAGTTGGTTCCATGATCTATCAGCAAGCAGCAAGGACGTTGTTGGCCAAGTGACGTCATTGGTTTCGTCACTGTATTGGCTGCTCTATCAGTGCTCTCACGAAACAACAGGACTGAGCAGTTTCCTTATGGCTCTTGTACACAGGTATGTTTGACCATTTGAATAGACCCTTTTCATGCTAGCATGACATTGGTAAATATTCAGTTTTTCAAAAAAAACGAAGTTCATCATCAAATTTGTTGCATTAACAATAGTTTCTATGAGATTGGCCAAAATTTGGCGAAGATGTGAATATTTTAATCTGAATGTTTTTGCGGAATTTTTTCAAGAAAATGTAATGTGTTTAGCATGATACATTTCTTTGTAAAGTTCCCTAGATTTGAAAATGGAGACAGCCCGCATGAAATAACAAAACTGCTTAGAAGTCACATGCTCAATCTTTGCAACATTTCAAATGCTCTTTTAACCTTTTCAGTGGTCTGAAACGTTCAACCATCCTTGAAGCATTTTCACTTTGAGCTGCACAATAGCAATTGTTACTCTTACTCGTTGATGCACGTGATTAATTGAAACAAGTGCTTTAGGAAAATTAATTGAAAGGTTGGATAAGCTATATGTTTGTAGCTGTTTATCAAGACTGAAAAATTAACTTAAATGTATAACACAAGTATGGTGGCTTAGTGTGATAGCTTTTTGATATCATTTTAGGGAAGACAGCTGGAAAATGTTTGATTCTGCCGGATCATTTAAAATTACTTCACAAGCAGAGGTATGTAATCGTTTGGGTTTGGGGAAGTTTTGTGTTTGCATCATTTGATACAAATTCTAATAGGGTTTTAAAACAAAAATGGTATTTGAAAATGTCCAGTATATAAAACTTCACCTGAATATATTATTCAAACGTTCACAACATAACCTTACTCAGGTTTAAACCAAATAAAGTTAACATGATTGTAGGCTCTTTACTTTTAATAAATAAATAAACCATAAAGTAAGTAAGTAAATAAATAAATAAATAAATAAATAAATAAATAAATAAATAAATAAATAAATAAACATATAATCGAACAGCCTTATGTCCATACTGACATACCATAGTACAAGCTGCTGTTTGTATATTTTTTAAATGCCTACACGGCATCTAATCAGCTTGTGACCAGGTCTTCCAAATTATCAGTATGTCGGTCTGCATGTTTGTCTATGTGTTTTTGTCTATCTATATATCTAATTTTATCTATTATATTTAGTTTAATCTAATCTAATCTAATCTAATCTATCAATCTAGCTAATCTAATATGTTAATCTATCTCTTCTAATCTATCAATTCATTCTAATCTTTCACTCTATCTATTCTAATTTATAATATAGATAGGACCCTACGCGCGCTCTGATTGGTCGAAAATGTATGTTTTATCAGAGTATAAAACATAGAAAAAGCGTGTTTTATTGTTTTTCGCCATCGGCGTTCCTCTTTTCAACATTTTTGTTTAAGATGGCGGAAAATGTTCAATTTGAAGAAACTTGTGATGAGCTTCTATGCAAAGCAGCAGAATGTTTTGAAAAACAAGAAGAAGCAAAAACTGTCGTAAAGTCGCGTTTTGTTGAGCTCTCGGAGGACGACCTCGACGTTATCTTGACCGTGCCGAAGCACAAGCGACGAAGAAAACCATAAAATGGGGAGTAAAATTATTTGAAGGTAAGCACAGTACAATAAAAAGAAAAATTACAATTTTTCAACTGGAAACTATTTATTATAATTCTCTGTACATTTGCAACAATTTAAGCAACAAGCTAGAATCCTACACACCGCAACGATAAACAAAATGGCTGAAAAGCAACATGTTCAAAAATAATTTACAAGGGGAAAACTTTATTGTTCATTGCAAACAAAAATAAGCTCAATGTATTTTTCAGACTGGTGTAATGACAGAGGTGTGGATAAAAGACTTTCCGAGCTGAGTGAAATGAAGTTGGACCAGGTTTTGCGAAGATTTTATGGCGAAGCCTGCGCAAAGGATGGCGAATTATACAGTGGCTCTTCATTACTGGCCATAAGAAATGCCATTGAACGGTTCTTAAACAACCCTCCACACAATAGGGGCATAAAAATAACAAAAGGTGAAGTCTTCCAGTTGTCGAATAAAATGCTCAATTCAAAAATTAAGGTCCAGAAGAAGGACGGCATAGAGAACATAAAACATAAGCCAGCCATACCTCCAGGGGATCTCCGAAAGCTAAGTGCTTCGGACGTAATTCATGGCGGTACTCCCCTTGGCCTGCTATGCAACGTGTGGTTTAACACTTCCCTGTATTGGTGTAGAATAGGCCGAGAGGGTCAACGGGAACTTCGGGCTGACAGCTTTGTGTTCAAAGTAGATGAAGATTGCCGTCCGTACGCTCGCATGAATGTCGATGAAGCAATTAAGAACCATCCCGGCGGAATTGTCGATGAACAGAGTTCACAAAAATTTGGGCACATGTATCAGACCTCCAGCGACCCCAACCTAGACGGACTATCGTCCCTGAAGAAGTATATTTCAAAAGAAATGTCAACTGTGAAGTTTTCTTTCAGTATCCGGAACGAAAAGGAGCTGAAGAGAATGACGATGTGTGGTATGAAAACAGACCGCTTGGCGTGAACAAACTCCAGAGCATGATGAAAGACATCTCCAAAGCAGCCGAATTATCGCAAACTCTATACAAATCATTCAGTGAGAGCCACGGCCATCACATTATGGTCAGATGCCCTGATATCCTCCCGTAACATAATGAATATATCAGGTTACCACAGCGAAGACAGCATCAAGCGCTACAACACGGGCCTTCATCATGTCAACTTCGCCAGTGTTCGGATGTCTTTTCCGCGGCTTGTTCCTCGCAAAGCACTTCAAACCCATCGTTACGGGATGAATGGCTTGTCATTCCATCAATTCCACTCAAAGAGTCAGTTGTTCCTGCAGCAAATAAATCCAACTACACAGCAGTTCGAGCAGGAACAGCTTTAGCAAAATTCCCCATTTCAAATCCTTGGAAGTGGCAGCATATTCAACTCTTGCCAAATTCAGAACGTTAATGTTTTCGTAAACAAAGACCCATAAAGGCCGTCAGTTAAGTTTTTATTGCTAAGTTTTCTGCTTCAATCTGGTTTTGTATAATTTTCCAAAATCTTTAAGTACTTTACAAGAAGAAAACGTTGTTCAGTCAATTTTCACTGAGAACGATTTTTCACTGAGTGCGATCTGAAATTATTTGTTCAGGTGATCGCCATTTGACAGATTGACAGTTGAGGATTATGTGGCCAATCAAATTGCTAGATTTGCCATGCTACCCAATAAGACTTTTGCTGGCGTTTGCATGTAGCACTTTAGTGGTATTAAAGAGTCAGTTTGTCGATTTGTGTGTTTTGTTTCTTCGGAGTGTAAAATCTATATCATAAGGCAAATAAAGAAGCCTAAACCGTGTTTTAGACTGTGACAAAACACTACGGCCATTTGAGAACACTCGAGAAATGTAAAAAACACTTGCCTGCGGCTAGTGTTTTTTACATTTCCCTCGTATTCTCAAATAGCCGCTGTATTTTATCACAGTCTAAAACACAGCTATACTTCTTTATCTGTTAAATATTTTGTTGTATTTTCTGGAACTATTTCAAAAAATATTTCTTAGGGCTCTAAAAATAACTATGTTTGCTTGCAAAGGTGATTATCCAGTAGTTATATAGCAGTGTTTTCCCTACAATCCAACAAAAGTCAGAATGCAGTAGTTTTGTGGATTTTTTTGGGAAAAACTAAAATATTTTTGAAGCCATTATTGAAAACCTACATAAATTTGTTGTATAATTTCTTAAATCGATTTTGTATTTTCTACCAAGACCACAGGTTTCCAAATATCTCGACATGTGGAATAATAATACTAGTTTGCGTTCAAGATGGTGACTAAATGAATTTTTTGAACCGTATGAAAATCTAACATCATAAGAAAGTACTCAAGTTGTAAAATAAACTACAAATAAACATACCTTGTATATACTGAAGTGTCTCAATGTTGTTCTTTGGATAATATGCGTGGTTTTCTTGGTTTTTGGGTGCTTCGAAACCCCCCACCCCTTCTCTCTCTCATTTCATGCAAAGAACAATATTAAGTTACTTCAGAATGTACAAGTTTATGTTCATTTGCAGTATATTTTACAATTTGAATAATTTTTTGTGATATTTAATTTTCATGCCACTCAAAAGTCACTTAAAAATGGAGGAGAAATAATATTTTTATCTTACATAAGGAGAGATTTGGAAACATTTAACAAGACTTTTCCAAGCTTAAAGCCACTCTCTACCCTAAATTGTGGTGGAGAGTGAGTAAATTGAGAGAAATATTTGAGTGTGAAGAATTTGGTGTATGACCGCCAAACCGTCCCTTTGGTTAGAGGACGGTTTGGGGAATTTCTATCAAATATTAACTCCAAATTAATTTTTAAACTTCACTTAAATTCACCCAAATTCAAATTTCCCTTAAAAAACCACATTTAAAAAACTCCTCCCACAAATCTCATCCAAAAAATCTGAAAAAATTTACGAGGCTTCCTTTTTACGCCATCTGTAAAGTGATTATCGTTTTTTTTCGATTTTCAAAATATTGACGGAGATATAAAAAATGTCACTAAAAGCAGCGAAAAATAGGAAGAAAAAAGACACTGCTAACGATAAATACCAAAACCCTAACTCTAATCATAACATTAAACTTAACATGATGGAATAATCATTGACTAACTTTTAATATGACTCATAAGTCATTGTGCAAATGACTCATAATGATAATAATAATAATAATAATGATGATGATGATGATGATGATGATGATGATGATAATAATAAAGGCTTTATTGCAAATTATCCATAAATTGGCTCTTCAGCATAAATTAAATGACAATTCTTAGTGATGAATGACATTACTAAGAGAATGCAACTTAATGATGAAAAGATTCACAGTTCCTTGGTACTAATATTATACACATACCCCAGATGCAATGAGTTTCTTTGCTTTTTCCTTGGCATCTTCAGGCCGCTGGGAAACTTCAGTCTTCGACGCTTCTGAAAAACATAAATGAATGTATAATTAATCTTTGACTTTGATCATTTTAATATCAAGTTTAAGTTATTAGAGTGGCCTGGCTGTGAAAATTAGCAAACTACAAAGAAAATTACAATGTTTCTTTGTTTCATGTTGTGTGCAGTGTCACGGTTAGGATCTCTTGTTCTAGGTGCGATGCTCATTAGTCTATTGGCTGTTTGCTCATTAACATCTCAAAGCCTTTTGTTATTTGTGCACAGTTAACGTCATATTTTTATAGGAAATGTAGGAGAATAATAACCTGGAACAAAGAGAGTCATCTAGTTTAATAACCAGTCAACTCTATTAACTTTGGTCTAACAAATGCGAGTAGAACCAAGTATCAACTAAGAAGAGCTTAAGCGAACCAATATTTCAAGTCAAAATGTTAAACAATTACAGATTTGTATCATTTAAAATCACAAAAAGATATTCTAGCTAATTTATAATTGGTACCTCGCTTTAATCCAGGTTTTGTAGATGAAGGGGAATGATCGCTCTTTTCTTTTGTCTTCTGAAGAATTTTTCTCTGAAATTAAAACACATGAGTGAATGAAAAGGTTTATTTTATCTTAGCATCGATATATCTTCTAACCTTTCGTTTCAATAAAGCAAATCTCTGAAGAAGATATTCTTCTTCCGGTGTTAGTGTTCCTGGTTGACCCATACCGCTGTCACAGCGTTTTCGGTCTCCCCGCGTTTTGTGTCCCCCGGGGACACGAATCGCTAGCGATTTCTGTCCCCCTCCAAATATGGTAACAAAGTATGTCATGCAAAGACTTGCATAAAATCAGCAGGGCAATCAGCCGAACAGTTCAAAGGAAGTCGAAAAACTGATGTTCAAGGATGTTTAAGCCGCTGTTTCATGTTGAAACTTTTAGCTGAAATTCGTGTGCAACGATGAGCGAGAACAGTTTCACCAACAGAAGTCTATTTTTTTGGTATTCAGTTTACGAATGTACATTACAGGAGACGAGGTCGATAAGGCAATCCAACGAGTTATCGCTGGTATCAGCTGTTAGAATTGAAATAATTGGAGAGTTTCTTCTTGTTGTGTAATTTTTGGATGAGATGGGGGAGGGGGACCAAGATTTCCATTTTTCCTATCGTGGTTTACAGTTTCGTTTCCTTCCTGCGAGATGACGACTCCTATGCAGTTTTGAATTCTCATTCTTTTCTTAAAATTGTTTCGACTGATAAAACGAAAGTAATTCAAGAGTTTCTTGTTGTTGTTATTTTTATTTCTTAGTTCGGGAGGAGGAGGGGGACCAAGATCGCTAGCGATTTCCGTCTCCCCTATCCTGTCACACATTTCCGTTCCCT
>JAOTRI020130870.1:0-11428 GCA_028564885.2 Zoanthus sanctaehelenae
TTCTGATTGGTTCACTCAATCTTGGTTATCAGCTCATATACCGAATGACCATATATGGAAACTAACAAAAAAATCTTATTTATCAATTTATTAAAGTTTTTTTGCTATTTTCAAGTATCGAAGGGTTCGGAAAACTCATGAAATTTTTAATAAAACAATTATTCCATTCGCGCTTGTTGGATATGAGATGATTATATACTCTGGGTATACTACGCTCCTTGTTGGCTATTTACCATCTCATATAAAATTATATCCAACGCACGCTCTTGGAATAATTGTTAAATATTGGAAGTTATGATGCTCTTTCCAATATCTTGATTCAATAAATTGAATTTGTAAATACAATACATTGGAGATTGTTACTGCTTATAACAATAATATGAATTGCCAGGGAAGGAAGGTAGGAAGGTTACTCCGGGCTCTGATAATTCCTTATTGTGATTCAAATTTTGAACTTCTGAAAACACAAGATCCATTTCTGGTCTCTGTACCTGAATAGTTCAATGTACTTTCGAGTACTTAAGAGTTCGAGTTCTCAAAGCTTCAGTCTCTTTGAAATCTGTGACAAAACAGACATTGTTGATAATGCATTGTTTAAGAGACTTAATCATTTGGCTTTAGATGGGAAAGAATGGTACTTAAGACTGTTAGAAAGCTTTTATTACAAATAAACTGAAACATTGAATTGGTGCATGTGTTCAGTAGCTCATGAAATATGTTTGTACTTTAATACCGTAAAGTGTTTAGAAAATTATATTAAGCCAGTCTTTGTCATTTGAGGTTGTTCCAGTACAAGCAGTGGCCAATTTTCTGATGTATTTCATCTTCCTGTATCGAGAACTGCAGCTTTTTTAAAAATAAATATAAAATGATCCTTCTCTGCTAATGAAGGACTGAAGGAGGATATTTATACAAGTGCTTTATTTCCATTGCAGAAATTCAAAATTTTATAACTACATCCTAAAGAATTCATATAACTCCACCGTGAGCACATAAAGCTGTTTACATTTTATGAACTATTTTCGCAGCTTTTGCAAACCTAGATGTTGTAGAAATACCTTTGTTATAATAATAAATAATGTAGTTGTCAATCCAAATACTAACGCTATTTTTAAACACTTTTTTGTGAATACTGAAGGAAAAAATCGTCTTCTTATCTCCTTACTGTTTGTTTTACAGTTGAGAGACTACAAAAGGAACTAAAAACAACAATACTTGTAAGGTAATTTAAGTCTCGCTTTTTCAATCAAATTAACAAGTTAAATAAATTGATATACTTTATTTAACGATAATTGTAAAGGAAGTGGTTACCCATTCTTCCTAGCCAGAGGCCAATGTTTTATCGCTCGACGGCTCAGATCTTGGCGTAAAAGTCGACTTTGCAGGGGGAGGAAAACCGGAGTACCCGGAGAAAAACTCTCGGAGTCAGATTGAGATCGATAAATCTCAGCCCACATGCAGAGCCCAGGAATCGACCCCAGGTCGTAGAGGTGGGAGGCACGACTGATGACTAATGTGCCATCCTGACTCTGATTCTAATTGTGATCCAGCTAATAAAAAATACCTTTTACCATCTGTAAATTTATAGTTCTAAACAAGGAACGAATTCATACAAGTCCGAAAAATTACTTCCTGAATATACAATAAACATTGAGTGATGCAAAAAAGAAAAAAAAAGGGTTTGTTTGTTTTTTTACTACATCAATATCATCAGGTAATGATGAGATTTAATTTGTACAATTATTTTAAAAAGAAGTACAAATTTGCATAATAGAGGTATTTGAAACAATTGCAAATTCCTTGACGCTGAAAGTCCCGAGTTCAAAATCAGTGTTCAAATGGTATTAAATTAAAATACATTCTGGACAGTATTCTCCTCTTGTAATTACCGCAGTGAACATTATCTTCTGCTGTTTTTGTATTAATCGATTTATGGTGAATTAAGAAAGGGGAATATAGTTGAAAATTGAAAAAGCTTTTAATAAAAAGAAAATACTCACAGTTATAATAATTGTTTTTTAACCGCAATATCACGCTTACAAACGTGTTTAATGGTGCGTCTTTTGAGTGTTCAATTTGTTTCACCGTTACATGATTGGTGGAAACCGGGACAATTAAACTTTATCCAGCTGTTACTTCCTCCGACGGCGGAAATCGAGCCTAGCTGTTAAAAGCTTTATTGGAAAGTATACTGTTCATAACTCGATTCTTGGTGTGCCAACAGAACGGAAATTGAGAAGCACAGAGAACACCTTGTTAAAAAGGCAAAGAATGTACAGACGGAGACGTTGCAGAAACGAACTCAGTGTAAGGATTTTGAATAATTTGTAAATCCAGTATGTATGCATTTTAACAAACATTCTTCCTTTAGTGAATAAATTAACTTTTGTTACACCATAATGAGAAAAATTTTCTGGAGTTGTTCATCTGAGTGAAAAAACTCTGTAGAAACACCGATCCTTTATCTCAGTCACTATAAATAGTCTTACTTAAAGCACTTTACAGCGCTGATTATATTAACGTGAACACCTATAATATGTCTGGAATGTTTATCGTGTTGTAAACACAACCGGCACATCAAACCTGCATTCTTCGCTATTATATCACACACTGTAAACAAATGGGAAGGAAAAGTAATTGCTTTCGTGTAAAATTACTGAATGTTAAAACAGAACGAAAATAATTTGTTCCGTGGCCGACAGAAAACGGTTTGTTACCTATGGTTTCTTTGCTATAAAGATTTGTAAAGGAATTTGGGAAATATGGCAAACGTCATGGAAAAGCTGTGGAAATTTTTTTTTTTTTTCTTGAGCTTTGGTTTTTGGCAAATAAAATATTAATATAATTGAACGCGACGGTGCTGAGATGAAATTGCATTACATTAACAAATTTAATGTTTTGATCAAACTTGAAGAACGTTACACTTTCTTTCAGTGCCCAGAAGATGTAATTGGTATTTAAAGTTGAATTAAAGTGCGTGGGGCCCATTTTTTGGAGTGGATTCCTTTTTTTGTTGATATTTCTGAGTCATGGAAAATGGCATTTGGTCATGAAAAAGCCATCGTGGAAAAGTCATGGAATTTCACTTCTCGTACTCAGTGTGAACCCTGTCCATTATCATCGAGTTTTATCTAATGAAAGATTGTTTACTTTATAGCTAAGAATGTTTGGAAAAAGCGTTTCTTTGATGAGAAAAGGAAAACTCAACCTTTGGAGGAACAAGTTAATCGCCTTAGGACTGAAGTTGACACACAACACAAGGTTTTGATGAGCTTCCTTGAAAAGAAAAGTACGTAACTGATGGCTGTTTACTAGATGCATTCAGTTCAATCTCTAGACCAAGCCCTGGGGCTTTTTGGTTTTGGAGTAAATAATCGTGCAGTAGTTGTGGTGGTGGTTGTAAATCTAGTGGTTATAGCAGGATTGTGAATGTTGGTACTCATGATGGTAATAGTAAAGATTATGGATGTGGTACCTAGTTATGATCGTAATATTGATGGTGGTTGTGATGGTGGTTGTACTGGTAGCGGTAGTGATATTTGTACATAGTAATGGTGGTTGGGGTTGTGCTTGAGGCGGTGGTAGCGTGGTGTTTGTGATGGGGTGAAGAATACGACGCTGAAGTAAGTCACGATAATACTGTAATGGTTTTTTTGTAGATGTAGTGGTTATGACGTTGATGCTTATAATGATATTGATGGTAGCAGTCTTGATGTTGGATTCAGTATTGATGATAGTGGGATTTGTGGTTGTGGTATTGGTGCTCATATGATGGTGATGGTAGCAATCTTGATGTTGAAGTATTGATGATAGTGGGATTTGTGGTTATGGTATTGGTGCTCATAATCAGGGTGATCGTAGCATTCTTGATGTTGAAGTATTGATGATAGTCTTATTTGTCGTTATGGTATTGGTGCTCATAATCAGGGTGATGGTAGCAGTCTTGATGTTGAAGTATTGATGATAGTCTTATTTGTGGTTATGGTATTGGTGCTCATAATCAGGGTGATGGTAGCAGTCTTGATGTTGAAGTATTAATGATAGTGGTGCTCATAATCAGGGTGATGGTAGCAGTCTTGATGTTGAAGTATTGATGATAGTCGGATTTGTGGTTATGGTATTGGTGCTCATAATTAGGGTGATGGTAGCAGTCTTGATGTTGAAGTATTGATGATTGGTGCTCATAATGATGGTGATGGTAGCAATCTTGATATTGAAGTATTGATGATAGGGGGATTTGTGGTTATGGTATTGGTGCTCATAATGAGGGTGATGGTAACAGTCTTGATATTGAAGTATTGATGATAGTGTTATTGGTGGTTGTGGTGTTGGCGCTCATGATGGTGTTGACGATAATGTTTGTCGTGTTGGTGGCGTTAGGGGTAGTTATGGTTATGGTGGTGGTTGGTATCGTGATGGTAGTGATAATTGTGGTGATAGTAGTGGTGGTGTTGTTTTGATGGTCTCGCTGTGCTGTTATAATGGCAATGTTGATGTAAATGATTCTGGTGTTAGCTTCTTCCATTGCTTTTCAGTTTTAATAACCGAATTATATTTTGTCTACCATATTATAAATGATAAAATCGTTTTTTATGTCAAACGTAGTTTATAGGTTCAATCTTTAACCCTGTGTGTTCCTGACTGTCCCCCTTTCAGTTCCAATCAGTTATCAACAACCAACTTCTCCTTTTATTATAGAAACAAAATAAGATTTTTCCTGATAAGAAAATGATAGTTGATCGAACAAAATCATACTACTGAAGATTAATAGTTAAATTCACTCAAACTTGTTCAATGAATGGTATGGGATCAAGTTTGAAGAATTTAACATTACAACTGGGATTAAAAGAGTTGATATCTTTACACTTTTTTCCATTACAGATCAGGAGTCTAGCAGTCAACATTCCATCCATAAAACGCCATCAGAGAACGTATGTATTTTACTGTTCTTCTGTTTTTTAATCCGTTATAAACTGTTTTTTTGTTAACTTGGGGACTGGTGTTGAAGCGCTTTTGCCCATGCGCCTAGTTGACCAACTCATTTCTTAGGGACTGGAGTTGAAGCGCTAGTGCCCATGCGCCTAGTTGACCAGCATGTTTTAATCTTCAATTTAAGCTTCATGATAACATATCTTTGCATTCATACGAGAACAATTACATTATCTCTGCTTTCGGTTTTAGATATTATGTTTTAATTAGTTTAACTTTTACGGTTTTTTCATTTGTTTTGAATTTTTTTTGTACATAACACTCACGCACGATGATATGGGCTACAACAGCAGACAAAGGTATAGTGCAAATTGTTAAAGAGTAATTTTTTCATCGGACAATCGCCTTTTCAAGACCCTGATTAACTTTGTCTAAATCAAAAAATGTTATGATAATAAAAATGACTGTTTATTCAGAAACTCATTTATAATTAAATAATGTTAATAATGAGAAGATACTCGGAAAGAAATCCGAGCCCCAGATGGGATTTGAACCCTCAACCCTCCGTGTTCTAGTCGGATGCTCTACCAACTGAGCTACTGGAGACTCTATAATTTAGACTGGAAACGCATCGCGCGGCCACACAGCCTAGTAATGACTGACGCACATGAAACCAGAAATATTGATTCTTGCTCACCATAGAGTCTTCAGTAGGTCAGTTTAGAGTATCCGACTAGAACACGGAGGGTCGTGGGTTCAAATCCCATCTGGGGCTCGGATTTTTTTCCGAGTATCTTCCCATCATTAACATTATTTAATTATTATTTCATCTCATTAATAATTCATCAAGTTAAACCAAAAGAAATTATAACCGTGACCATGGACATGGTTTGGATATGTGATCTTAATTAGCATATATTTTGACGATTTTATTTCTTCTTTTACTCCTCAGTTTTAGTTTCGATTGAGAAGAAAAATCAAACACTCGAGACAGTGTTTCATCACATTTCCAAAAACCTCGAATTTGGTTAAAAAATACTCCACTGCGCGTTTGTATTTTCAACTCTCTTCTCGGTGTTTGGAAATATGATGAAACACTGTCTCTCGTGTTTGATATATTACTTCACAAATTCATATGAACGTGAAAAGGAGATAAAAGAGGTTATCCTTTTCTAGTTTATCTCCTGATACTAAAATGAATTTTAAAAAAATAATAAAATAAATTATTAACAAATGTTTAAAATAGTAACGATACATGTATATGTTACATCACCCAGTAATATAACTTAGTATTAACTAAAAAAATTGCAAGCTATCATTCTCAATCTGTTTATAATCAGTCACGTGGTATTCAGTGACTGTTTTACAATGTGTCAATATATGAAAATAAAGAACAAATTAGTGCACTTAAAGTTACATTATCTTCTCATTAAGTTAAGGCGCTTTTGTCGTATATTTTTGGTTCTGTTTCTGAATTCAGTTAAAAATTTGAATCGCATATAATAGCTTTTCTATTTCATTTCAAATGTCTTTGTTTTCCGCTTTTTTTGTCTTCTGAAGAATAAAAGATTCAATAATCTTTAGTATATTGTATCATACAATATTAGGAAATTTTTGTCTTTGTACGGCCTAGTTTGACTTGATTTATTTCAACCCTCAGACAAATCAGCGATTGTTGCTAGCAAGGTTGCAACACGAAGTCGAGGACCTCGGACGTCGCGTGGAAGAAACGAAGTCCAAACTTGCATCAGAAATGAAGGTTTGTAGCTGCTCAGACTTTGTGCATTTCAGCTTTCTATATAGTTACAAGGATTCATACGTACAAGGCTTAAGTTAACAGATACAATAATTGGTTGGTCCAAGACGTAATAGATAGAATCGTTGGTTGGTACAAGGCTTAACAGAAAAATCGTTGGTTGGTACAAGACTTAACAGATACAATGGCTGGTTGGTCCAAGACATAATAGATAGAATCGTTGGTTGGTACAGATACAGTGGTTTGTTGGTCCAAGACATAATAGATAGAATCGTTGGTTGGTACAAGGCTTAACAGATACAATGGTTGGTTGGTCCAAGACATAATAGATAGAATCGTTGGCTGGTACAAGACTTGACAGATACAGTGGTTGGTTGGTACAAAGCATACATCAGATAGTATCGTCGGTAGGCATAAGGCATAACACATTTTGGGATCATCTTTTTAAGTAAGGAGTAATATGCTTCCAGACATAATCCTTATACTGCAATATTTGTTTGCAATGTTTTACAAAAAGTTAGGACAATAGATTCTCATGTACGTGGAACTTTTCACCCATGCTTGGTGTCTGCCGTTACATCTTGGTGAAATGCACCTCGATAACCTTCTCTCACAAAGCCTATTCTTGTTTTTGTTACAGTTGCGAGATCAAGCACAAAAAGAGTTGAAGCAATTACGCAAGGACGTAATGGACAAAAAAATAAATGTTACACTCAACCGCAAGTCACAGAAAAGTTTACAAACTTATATGAGTGCGGAAAACATCAAAGTTTAGAGAAATATAAGAAAAAATATAGCGACCCATCACAAATCTGCGGTGGAGAAGTTAGCTAAGACTACAAGTCCAATAATTTTAACAACAGCGGGATTAATATACCTTAAACATACGAGTTCAAGTCTTCATATGATGTGTGACTCATTCCAGAATGTGTGTAAAATTTGTATAAAGATTGTCGAGTGTTGGATATTTTTATTGAAACCGCATCTGTGCGATATTCTGTGATATGTTATTCAATAGTCTGATGTTTGTAACACTTTATCAAATAAAGCATAAGTTATTAAGTTGTTGTTTGTACTCTTAAGCAGACTCGGGAATATTTCACTTGTTTTAAAAAAATGTATCAAAAAAGACTTTTTGATCCAAGTGCAAGAAGCGAGATCCAGCACTCATCTGTGAACTCTCATTGACTCTCCTGCTTGTTTGACCCCACCTTAAGCAAACTCATCTGGAGAGATGAGATTTCATACAAAAGGCGTCGTCTCGAAAGACGCGTTTACTAGAAAAAGGGTGCGCTTCTTGAAATCTGGTACTGGTACTCGGATTTAAAGGCTTCTAAAGTCAGATTTGGGAACTTTGGGTATTTTGTAGCTTTTTGTTGCTCTGTCGAAGAGCTTTTGAACGAAACTTTTTTAAACTCAATTATTGATCAAAGTAAAGCAAAAGAAATGACAAACTTGACCTCTGTTAGAAAATATGTATATGTAATCAAATGGTTGACGAATGAAATTAGGAGATAATTTCACGCGCGCTTTGTCCAAATTCTAATAATTTCCGAGCCCTTTAGGCTATTCCCTAATTCACGAGTATACCATTTGATTACCTATTAATATTGTGGGTGACAAATTACGTGCACAAGTCGCGGTTTACTTTAAATTGTCTATTGTATTGAAAAAGTCCAAGGATTCCAAGCTTAAAAAAAAGTTAACTCGGCGCACCGTACGGAAAGTTTTAATTTTCTGGATGTACAGACAACTTGAACTGTTCATGTTTTTAATTTTCGTTTTTCACAAAGTTAAATCAACTGTCTGCTTTCTTGGTTCATAATTGGCCAAAACTGATTCATGAATGAAAGAAATAAAGAAAAATAGCATATATAGCCGTCGGCCTGAATCGAACCCCACATCTTCGGTTTACTAATCCGACGTGTTAACCACAACACCACAAGGACCAACCACGCTGACAACGTAGCCGGACAATGTTATGTAGGCGGTAACTGTAGGGGTTCCAAGGGCGATATTTTTCTCTCTTGGTTAGTTGAACACCGTAAATTATAGGTACGCAAATATGGTATTGTTTGTAGATAAATGTATTAGAAATGCGTTCGGTGCCTACATAACATTGTCCGGCTACGTTGCCAGCGTGGTTGGTCCTAGTGGTGTAGTGGTTAACAGCTCGGACTAGTAAACCGAAGATGTGGGGTTCGATTCCCGCCGAGGGCTATATATGTTATTTTTCTCAAATGCGATCAATGATCTGCTCTACAAAATGCCAGTTAATGTCAGTGTTTGAAAATTAATGTTTTGAGCCCTTAAAAAACAAACAGCAAACAGGCTAAGGTATAATATACGCAAATGAGCGTTAATTCACTCGAGTATAGCTGGAAAACTGCTGACAAAGTAACATCTTCAAACCTGGACGCCCTTTTAGCTGCGTAGAAACGGTTGCAATGGCAATTTTGTAATTTCACATGTGAAATTATAAATCAATGCTGAAATTTCGCGCCAAAATTAAGGAGTAATTTGTCACATGATATTATATCCTAAATAGCCTACATTTTTACGATTTAATTTCTTTGTTTTTTCCTTAGTTTTGGTTTCAATTGAGAAGGTATATATCAAACATTCGAAACAGTGTTTCGAATTTCGTAAAAATTACTCCATTGTGCGTCACATTTTCAACTCTCATGTTAGTGTTTGGAAATTACCTTATATATGGTGATGATCGAAATTTCACGTTTGATTCGTACAAAAGGATGCAGTTTTTCAGAACATTTGTGAACCTTTATTTTCCACCTTTTGGTTTTTATTGAAAAAAAATTACAGAGAAAAATAAACAATGATGCGGCAAAGAAATGAATTATATTTTTAGTGTTACTGAAAACAATGTGTTACGAGTGTGCGCATGAAGAGACAATAGTTTTATAATGAAAAAATATAATTTATAACTTGAAGCTAACCTGTAAGTAATGTTCTTTTCTTTATGTGGACATCGCGGCAAACTTAATTTCACTTCGAGAACTTGCATGGAACTGAGAGGTTGCAAAACTTTAAATTTGTATAAAACTATACAGACAATTGTTCCTAAAGCTAACTTTCTCTGAATTTTATATTGGTTTTTATTTATATTATTTTCTTTTTCAATTTATTTTGAAGACTTGACCAAAATGCTTTGTTTTTTGCCGGAACAAGACATCCAAAAATGGCGGGAAAATGCATTTAAGACTCGTGCGTATACACTCGTCGGGGACCGCATAAGATAACACTACTTGAAATGTTGAAAATCATCACGTGAATGTTTTTAATAGATTAGAGGGAAACTTTTATCTATATAGCAATATGAAATTGCAGATGATAACTGGATACCATAAATTATATTACACCAGATATGATAAATTGTGTCTGCTTAAAAAACTTTTCGTTTTCTCACCCTCAAAGGACAAATTTGGGAATGTCTTGTGTTTTTGTTTCTCATTTCTGCATGGAAAAGTAAAAGTTCATTAACTGTTTTTAGTTAAAAGAATTAGATGTTTCACTCCGCTTTATATCCTTCATATCACAATATAGAATGTACGCTCCTCTACCAAAAACTGCGATAAAGCTAAGGTTGCTCAAAAACGAGTTCTCTCACTTCCTTAAATTAGAAAGTGTTGTACCGGAGTTAAAGCAGTTGGTGAGACTTGAGGTCCTTTAAACACATGATGCATTCGTGTGATCGGCAAAATGAGGACCAGAAGCTCGGAGCTAAACGGCAACGAAAACACAAACAGGTAGCTTTTCTCTGACAAATACCGTGTGACAAGATTTTGAAGTGAATGTTCGTGGTCAGATGTTTTTTAACAAATTTATTTTATAGTTGTTCAAAGTCTAGTGTTGCACTTATAGTGGCAGTTCGCAGTATACAGAAAATACAATTTTATGTACAAATGACTTTGAATTGTTTTTTCTCTGCAGCCATTTAACGTAAACATTTCAAATTTGGAAGTTTTGTTCCCTATTTTATGTACTATGCACACTAGAAGTTATTTGTATCTTCAACTTAAAGTAACCATGGAAACTGTCCTTAAAGTTAAACCGTATTATGACTTAAGGAACATTTTTATTAGCAAAAAGCACAACTAATCGAGTATTTACAGTGAAAAAACATTTATTACAATCAGTTCTAAAGAACTAATAGAGGAAATTTCACAGAGACAAAATGTCGCTAAGAAAAGCCAAAAAAACATGTTTCCATAGCAACAACAATAAATTTTTAATATTTTCAAAAATCCTCTACTTAATTTAAAGTTTAACTCATTTAGCATACATTTTTCAAATTTCATCAACATTGACAAAATAAAAGTAAGAGATTTTTGTTCCTAAAGTTCTGCTCTGGTGACAACCTTAAACTCTGAGAAAAAGACCTTTTTTCAGAATTAAGAGTTTTGCCGCATATAGCTTCTAAAATATGTACTTTTTTTTCAAAATAATTTTCACAGTTGGGATAATTTTCATTCACTAAATATACAAAAAAGGTTTTGCAGTGATTTTTTTCTATTTCTATAGTTAATTTGTATCAGTACAATATCTTTTGGAGACTTTCCGGGCAGCATTTTCAACTCCACTACTGTCCTCCTTTCTAAATGCTCTCATGGTATTTTTCCCTAAAGCAATGCCCATGTTTAAAAGCATTCTTGCTTTGCTAGCTGCAACAGAATTTACAACACTTACAGTTTTCACACTGCTAAAGTTACTCGACATTTTACT
>JAOTRI020130881.1:0-11428 GCA_028564885.2 Zoanthus sanctaehelenae
ATGTGGCATTTGTGGGAAGAGAGTAATGGCAAATTCAGTGTTGTGTGTGAAATGTGGGAAATGGATACATGGTAGATTTGCAAAAGAAAAGAGAGTGACTGCGAGGTTGGGGAGAGATTTTGTGTGTGGAAGATGCAACAAACAGGTTAATGAATTTGTGGGACCTGAGGAGGAGTTGTTTGAAGGGGTGGTATTGGTGAGAGGTTTCTGCTATTTGGGAGATAGAGTGAATGCAAGTGGTGGTTGCGAGGCAGCGGCTGTAACGGCAAGAGTGAGAATTGGTTGGGTGAAGTTCAAGGAATGTGGAGAGTTGCTGAACTCTCTGCAGATGAAAGGAATGATTTATCGGACTTGTGTGAGATCAGCGATGTTATATGGAAGTGAGACATGGTGTTTGAGGGAGAATGAGACGGCAATTTTGAGAAGAACTGAGAGAGCGAAACTGGTGGAGAGAAGGAGGACCTGATGGAGATGCTGGGATTGAAAAAAACAGTGGTTCAGATGGCAAAGGCGAATGGAGTTAGATGGTACGGGCATGTGTTAAGGAGGGATAATGTACATGTTTTGAAGAAGGCATTGGAGTTTGAAGTAAAGAAAAAGGAAGCGAGGACGACCGAAGAAGACATGGAGATCGCAGGTGGAGAAGGAGGGTAGGAGTGTTGGTCTGAAGAGTTAGGTTGCAGTGAATCGAGCTAGATGGAGAATGGGAGTGGGCTGGGAGAGATTGCTGGTAGAGTGGGGTAAATCCAGCCACTCTCGTTTACGGGGATAAAACCAGATCAAAACTGGATTGATGATGATAATGCTTGTGGATAACTATTACCCTGATAGGAATTTAGTTTTAACAAGCTTCTGCTGTGCATGTCTTTTACCCTGATATTATATTTATTTGAGCAAGCTCTTACTTGTTCATGCGTATTTCCCTAGTAAGAATGTATTCATAACAAGGTAGTGCTTGTGGATGTCTATTTCCGTTTTAGGACTTTAGTTTTAAGAAGATATTGCTTGTGCATGTCTTTTACCCTGATATGTATTTCGTTTTAATAAGCTAATGCTGGTGAAAGCCTATTACCTGAAAAAAATTTAGTTTTAAGAATCTTTTGCTTGTGAGTATATTACCCTGATATCAATTTAATTTTAAATAGCAAGTTATTGCTTTTGCATATTTTATACCCTGATAGGAAATTTGTTTTAAGAAGCTAGTGCTTGTGGATGTTTATTACGTTGATCTGATAGGAACGTACTATTGCTTGTCCATGCGTATTACGTTGAAAAGAATGTGTTTTTAACAAGCTAGGGCTTGTGCATTTCTGTTAGTTTGATAAGAATATATTTTTAACAAGTATTGATTCTACATGCGGTTTATCCTCATAAGAATGTATTTTTAACAAGCTAGGGCTTGTGCATGTCTATTATAGTTTGATAAGAATTTATTTTTAACAAGTATTGATTCTACATGCGGTTTCTCTTCATAAGAATGTATTTTAAACAAGCTAGGGTTTGTGCATTTCTATTAGTTTGATAAGAATTTATTTTTAACAAGTATTGATTCTACATGCGGTTTATCCTCATAAGAATTTATTTTTAACAAGCTGTTTTTTGTGCATGTCTGTTACCTTTGTAACTGGAATGCATTTTTATTAAGCTATTGGTTGTGCATGTCTTTTACTGCACGTTATCTGGTTTTTCTTAATTTTGTCTGCAATGGAAAAAGATAGAAAGACTAAATCTGGTGATTTTTCTTAAAATTTTATGTGGAACATTTTGAAATATAATGTAGTGTGTCAGGCCGCCGGTTGTTACCGTGGTAACAAGGTTTTGCATTGTTGTTTTTCCCAACTTTTTGCTAGGAAGGTTTAAAACAGGATGAAGTGCACTTTTTTATACATGGGGTTATATCATATCTGTGACTAAATTTAACTGAAACATATTTTTCTTGTCAGACCATCGTAACTTCAATAAAAGCAACAAACAAACTGCGGAAATAAAATTGATGAAACAACGCATGTTGTAGTTATATATAATACAATTGACATTGTCAGTAAAGAAGAATGGGCTGCACTTCAAACTTTAAGAAAGGACCATAGCATAATTATCACCAAACCTGACAAAGGAATCGGGATTGTTATTGTTAATAAGTTGGACTACCTAAAGATAATGAAATCTTTTATTTTCTGATGATTTGAAATTTAAAAGACTTACAAGTAACCCTACCAAAGCTAGGTTTAGATACGTTGATGATATTTTTACTTTTTTAAGAGTAAGACAGTATCAAGCTGTTTGTTTTCTATATTATTTAAACAGGTGGCATTGTAGTGTCAAACTTACAGCAGAATTCGAAGAAAACAACCAAAATCCTTTTTTAAATATTTTTATTCATCGCAATAATGAAAATACCTTCTCTACTTGCATTTACAAAACGAGAACGTTCAAATAGTTTTACACAAATTGGAACTCTTTTACACCTGCGAAATATGTACAAAATAAATCTCGTTTGCTCCCTGACTTATCGGTGCTTCCGTATTTGTTCTTCAAATGGTTTGTTACAATCGGACTTGAATAATCGTAAATATCTTTTATTACAAAATGGCTACCCCAAATCTGTTATTAATTATAATATCAACATTGTAATACATTACGATCGTCTTTGAGAGTAACTATGTGGAAAACTTTGCTATATCAGCTGAGTTAATGCTATACTGTACAGGTGAAATCTCACAAGGATGTGCATCAAGTCGGTTAAGAGTGAAGGACCTGTATGTATAAGCAGTTATTTAGAGATGTTCCACTGATTGATACAGAGGCGTCATACACTACTCTAACTTTGGTTGTTTGTTTATATCACTTCGCACGACTGCATGATGGGAAAGATAATGCACTTTCCCAACAAATGGTCGATCATCTGATGAAACACGCTCCACCATATCTTTCTACAACTGCTCCTTGATCACAGTGTCATACTGGCGTAGGACGTCATGTTGTTGCTTGAACCTCTTTATGGTACCTTTAAGTCTTCGCATACTTAAATTATAATTGTCTGGTAATATAGGGTGTGGTTTCTTCCATGGTAAGCTAACCTTATTTCTCTCTCCATGAGAGATTCTGCACAAAATGTATGGAACACGTTATTTATTTTAGCACAACATCTATCCCCTCTCTAACTCCGTTCAATGATGCAAAATACTAAAATCAGAAAACATGCATGGACCGATTGGCAAAATCTTATTTTCGACATTGTAGAAGGAGGGGGGGGGGGGCAGGGAGGAATAAAATTACTTGAAGCACCGGTGGAGCCGAGAGTTATGTTACGAGTTGAAACCCTGCACAAAGCGCTGGAAAATGATCAACTGACCAAAATCTTTTTGTTCAGGATTGTTGCTGATATTTTCTACAAATTTATAATTACTATGCCCAAAAAAAACTATGTAAGAAAAAAATCATATCTATGTGATACTCAACAAAGAACACTGATTCAAACCTGTCATAAAAAACGAGTTAAAAGATTGATTGTAGTAAATATATCAGAAGAATTATATAAAAGACTATATATCATGGATGCGAAAACCGTGAAAGAATTGAAATCTATCGCAAAAGAGCACGGTGTCAAGGGCTACTACAAAATGCGTAAAGCTGAACTGACTGTGGCTTTACGTGATGAAACCACTAACAAAAATCGATCAACCGATCCCTAATATCAACCGGTACCCATTCTCAAACTAACTAAACTGCAAAACTCGAAGGTACAATTTATGTCAATTACTCAAAATTCTTGTAAGCAAAGCTGCCGAACCGACAAAGAAGCGGCTTGATAATCTTCTCAGATTGGATTTTATCTTACAAACCGCCGGAACCGAGAAAATATTTTAGACCGGCCAAATCCTGAGATTGAAGAACCGATTCTGAAGCCTATACACATCTCGAAGGTACAATCTCTAAAAAATCTTGTGATCAAAGTTTTTAAACCGGTGAATAAGCAACTTAACAAGTTTGCTGATTAGATATTATCCTACGTGCCTAAACCTACCAATAAGGAGGCGAAGAAAAGAGCTGAAGAATCGAAGGAGAAAATAAATAGTATATTTAATGAAAGATATAAATTCGTTCCTAAAGAACGTGAAACAGCTTTGAATCATTTGTTGGATCAAAAACACGAGTAGATTGTTATCTTCTCAGATTAATAACAAACAACCTATACATATTCTATAATTTATTCTTAAATTTTAATAGAGAACATCTTGAAGACGTTTTTAAAAATAGTATATGCTACCATGCCATGCTACGGTTAACTAATTTTTGTTATTCGTGGCCATATATTCAATCGAAGTAGTTTTGAATAATTGTCACTCACAAAAAAACAAAAAAAAACAGAATGACGTACTTGTAAACTAAGTCGAACTTGCTCCTGTAAGGCCCAACAGCCTTAGGAAGTACATGGAGACATCATCTTTTAATATTTTCTCACGAGATATTAGTATTGTTTTCTCGCAAAATGGTTGCCAGTTGGTTGTCATCTTTTTCATCACATGACCATCAGCAAGAAAGTTAACTCCATAAAACTTGGACTTGTGATAACAAAAACCCAGTTTTCTGTTCAGAAGTCTCGCACTGTTAAAAAAAACAGAAAACAAGAATACAGATCATTGTACGAAATTGAGAAGTGTATTTATTTTCATCATCATGAAATGCTCACTTCGTTTCATAATTTATGTCAGCAGTCCGCAGTTGAACGGTATCATATATTATAAACATTCTTTTCCATGAAATAAATTCAGTTATACTAGGTCGAGCTTACATTCTCTTTTATAAGAACACGAGGCTGAAATGTGCCCAAAATTTAAGAATATGTTATGAACATGTTGAAGCCGAGAAAAGGTGAAGAACATTTATTTCTTATTAAGTAATTCATACAGAGTTATGGAAACATTTGCAAATAACAATTTTTCATCACAGGCTTTTCATTTACCAAATTGCAGTTCGTGTAAGTATAGTCCGTGAGAATCAAAACATAGAAGTGATCTAGTCTCTAGCAACCACTAACAGGTTGGCTTATGGTAGTATGTAACTTTTTGGCTAACTACCATTAAAGACCATAACCTTGAGTACCAAATGGAGCAAATCAAAAACTCCCCATTTTTTAATACAATTTTATTAGGTACTTTAAAACGTTATATCTGCACCTTTGCCAGGTATATCCAAGATGATACGAGCTACTTAAGTAGTTAACTTTGTCTTTGGATAGCCAGCAAAGATCCTATTCCCGTATTTAAACACAGCAGACAAATATCTTCCGAAGGAAATTTTTTTTTATTTGCAACTTTAATACTTGATTCATGAAGTGTAACTTTTTGTTGCACTTGGTGAATAAGAACTATTCTTCCTTGGTCGCAACTACATTGGCTTTGTTAACCTAGTTTTTTCATTACTCCTTTCCAGCTACGTATTAGGAAATCCAAACTGATAATAGGAACGACGTATAAGTCTGATTCCTGCAAATGAGCACTAGTAGGTTTTCAGAGTATCCCCTTGTCAAGGCAACATTGTAAATAAAGTAAGCGTCGCTATAAACGACGATTCTCCAGCCGGCAACTTGTCCGAGTGCAATGCCAGAACACACATATGCATTCATTTTAAAAAAAGATTTTTTATTTGAACACAAGTACTATTTTTTTAAAGCTTATTCATTCCAAATAATTGCTTATTCAATTTGATAAGTCGAAGTCCTCAAGCCTAGTAATCCTAGCCCTAATTAGCCGAGGACGTGCACACTATTGCCCTGAAAGATTCCTGAAAGTTTTACCAAGAGTAACCCAACCATCTCTGAGTCCCTATAGAGGTCGAAGCACAGGGTTTCCACCCCCCCCCCCCCCCTCCCTAGTATACCTACGCCAGCTTCGCCGGCTGGATAAATTGTTATATTTCATGTTTGTTTTTAAAGTTAAAATGACATTTAAAAAAAATGTTTTAGTCCCTTGCTGATTATCAGTTCAAAATTTTGTTAAAGGAAAAGTAGAATAAACAATTCAAATGTATAGACAGCATGTCTTTAACTTGCATGCATGTATGAACTACTTACGTGAATGGATTTTCTTACGCCGTGGCAGTGATCACAAAGTTATGTCCATCGACGCACCCTTCCATTCGGTATTTCATCATGTTTTTTTAGACTCTATAGTTGGAATAATAACAATGTAATAAAAATATCACCAGAGGACAATACACGTTGCTCGCAACTTAAATTGATTTTAAAAGATTCATTATAAAATTGAAGTGTTATTTTTTCCCCTATTTTTGTTATTAACATTATTATCATTTTCCTTAGTAAGGTAGTGCTGGCAGCTTAGTTTTTCAGTTTAATTGGTGTCTATGTCTCTCAAAAATACTTACAAGATTTGCAATATTTATCACGGAGCATAGACTGTCAGAAATTTGGGGTTTATAAATTGTAGATCGATATATATCATTTCATTTGACCGACAGGAGTTTATCAAGTATTTTGTTATTCATCATAAGAACAATTACGGTTTTTAGAATTCCTTATAATGCAATTGGGCAAAAGCAGGTTTAACTTTAAAACCGGTATTCAAAACGCTACGAGTTTTTTAAACTTAATAAAATGGATTTGTCTCCGAGCAATTAATATGTACCAACAGTTTAAAGTTATGTCAGTATAGATAAAGATTTGTGTTAATTGCTATCATAATTGTTATCAGGAAATGACAACGATCGCGACTTCATTCAAGAGTTCTGCTTCAGTTTGATAAATTTCTGGATTATTTTTTTTAATTCATATTCAACTGTTAATATAGAAATTATTTGGGAACAATTTTCCTTCAAAAAATATTCGATCTATTGTGCTCGTGTCTTGAATTGAAAGGAAACATATAGTATATCTAGTTTTAACCTTAACTCTTATAGAAAATTTCATAATTTTTTATAACAAACAACATACATGCACGTATTTTCTGTGTGAGATTTCTGAACTCTTTCTACAAAGGCTTGCATGTCCAATGTGTCACATGTTCAATAATTTATTCTCAAATCTTAATAGGAAACATCTTGAAGACGTTTTTAAAATTGGTATGTTCACAATGCTATGCTACGGTGAACTAATTTTTGTTATTGTTGGCCACATAATTTTATTCAATCGAAGTAGTTTTGAATAATTGTCACTCACAAAAAAACAAAAAAAAAAACAGAATGACGTACTTGTAAACTAATTAAGTCGAACTTGCTCCTGTAAGGCCCAACAGCCTTGAGAAGGAGGTGCATGGAGACATCCCCTTTTAATATCTTCTCACGAGATGTTAGTATTATTTTCTCGCAAAATAGTTCCCAGTTCACTTTTTCATCACAGGACTATCAGCAAGAAAGTTAACTCCATAACTGAACTTGGAATTGTGATAAAAAACCCAGTTTTCTATTCAGAAGTCTCGCACTGTTAAAAAAAAACAGAAAACAAGAATACATATCATTGTACGAAAATGAGAAATGTGTGTAATTATGTAATTTGATCATATCGTTTCTCCTAATGGGTAAGGTGTTTCATGAAAGGGTATACAGAGGGAACTTATAATTTTCTAGTTTATTCAATGTCAACTCTAAAAGAAACCTGATTGGGAGTTCTAAGGTTTGCTTCATTTTGGTTGAAAAGTACCTACTGGGTTTGAGGTCTTCCGTATCACTATATCGAATACAGCAGTTTCACCACCATTGCTCTACTGGAACATAACGTTGTCCAACTCCTTTCGAGACTTCTTTGTATCAGCATTTGGAAAACGCTTGAAAAAACCTTGTCAGTATAGTAGAGACATCATGCTATACTGTGGCTAGATGATAAGCTATTAGAGATAGAAATAGTATTTTAAATACGATTTCGGAACAAATCAGGTACAAACAGCTGGCTTCAGATTTATATATACTAAATATAGTATTGAATCTGCTAGCAGGGTATATAATAGAGAAGTTGATATTTTATAAACTCTTCTTACTTGGCCATCGAAGTTTTATCAAAAATACAATGCAAACAGCAGAAGTTGATATTGTTATTGGATTGCGACCTGGCATTCCTGTTATTGTATTAAGGTTGCTTGAAAATCAGGCTATAAAACTCCTAGCTATACATCCAAGATTGCCTCGCCCTCTTTTGTTTAATTAGAGACAAAGGGTTGGTAGCAGATACGTTTATTTGTAAGCCGATATTATAGGCATCACTAAGGTTGATTTAACCTTGGTTAGCACTAGGTAAGGTTGCTAATCGCTTGGCGGAGGATTTGTGAGAAGTTCCATAGATGTTGCATGGAAAAGGTAGGATTACATGCAAATCCTGCTGATCCTACAGAAACAAAAGAAGCCGTAAACAAGCAATAATATATTATGTTAATAGCAATGCTTTACAGTTAGATAAAGACTATTTTATTGATAGTGGCTTGAAAGTACAAAAATAATTAACGAAAGATATAATTAAAAGTGCTTTGTGGCCATAATAGCACAAGACTTATGAAATGGCCACTACCACATGAAAAATATAGAGACTATTAAACATTTAAATTTGATGCAGTAAGTTATGTTATAAATAAATCTTCTTTGACTAGAAAAAAAACATTTGTTAACATAAAATAACTTTTCATTAACTGAATAATTTTCAACGAAGAAAAAAGTCACTAGCTGTTGACGCGTATTAAGTCAGTTTAAGATTATCTCCGAGTTTAAAACAAAAAGCAAGTGTACCAGTTACTAATGAGAAACTAAAACTATATATATATGTATGAGTGCACTGAAAAGTAATTTATATTAAACTTATTCATTAGCTCCCGACACAAAACTCGCCCTATTGGTTGGACAATTAATGGGGAAAACCGCAGACTGATAACAACGTGGGATTATACGTTTTCGACGACGATAGATTAATAGATTGATAGATAGTTTTAAAGTCTTAGATTAGGCTAAACCTAGACTCAGCCTACCACAGGTAGTCCGAGTAATGAAATTATAAACTTTCTCAGATGAGGAAAGCGAGTCTCGGACTGCAAGCATGCGCATTAGGTTTCTTGCTTGGTATGTAAAATGCATTAAGTTCTGAAACAGAATTAAATCACTGAATTTTATGCAGCAGCCTTGTGTATAAAAAGTCTATGTATAATCTATGAGGTATTGCAGTTCACATTAACCTTATGCTCACTTTGTGTGTGTCTGTGTTTGTCATATGTGCCCTGTATGCCGCTGATGTGTGTCCAACGTAATATGAATTTTTCAACATGTACTACTGGCTGCTTGTTCCTATTAGCTTTTGTTATCAGTCAGGCAGCCAGTTTTCTCATTTTTTTTTACTTTTGTAATTTTTAATGTATCCTGGTACCAGATATAGGGAAATAACGAGTTGTTGTTCTTGTTGAAGAGACCAATTTCGTACATAACAATCTGCACTACTTCAAATATGAGCCTTTTTATTAGAACCAGTACGTTTTTCCGAACTCGATCTTAAATTTTTGGTAATTTAAACCTCAAGTTGTTCTTAATAATGTTCCGATTTTTAGTAAAAGCATAACAGAAACACTTAAGGTATTGCAAAATGATGCGGCTCACATTTTGCGACACGAAAGCGAATCATCGCGAGACTTTTTGTGGTTTGTATTGTTTCTAAGTCAAATTTTAAACTTTTTAGCTAGGCCTTTACATAAAATATTTTCATCGATATTTGGAGCCTCAGCCTTTGATCTTAATTTTTCGTTAATTCGAGCCTTGTTCTAATAATTAAAGTTATTCTCTTTTTTAAAAAAAGCCTTTACTGCTTTCAATTTAAGTCAAGTTGCAAAAGAATCGCACGACCTGCATCTGAAAATGCACGTGGAGTTTACTATGAAATAGCGTTTCCAGAATTTATAGTTGCCACACTCTTGAAGAAAACAGAAGTAAATTAACAGTCATTTTTAAATCTGTTTTTGCTACAGATTCAGTACCTGACCATACACTTTAGATGTAAACTATTCATGAAAGCTTTATTGTTTCGAGGTAGCTAAGTTTTATATGAAGAATCAATATTTGTAACGCTTGTATAAGAAATATCCCGCGATAATTTAAAATTCAAACTTTGCCACTGAATTTTCATTTGCAGTTCAATTTGTATTCTGCATTTACTAGACTAATATCATACCTACATAGAATAATCGATCCTGACTGGCTGACAAGCATGGAATTTTTTTCTTAATCCATGCAATTAATTGCTATTGTGTGGCAATGGCATGCAACAAAAAATCGCAATTCAAAGTGTGTTTAAAAGCCCATTGAGGGAGTGGTTTGATAGGGTATTTCGAAATCTTGAAACAATTAAAGAGCAAAGAACGATATTATTGTATTTTCATCATTCGAATCCATATGACGTCACAATAATCTATTTCAGTATTTTACAGTTTACTCAAAAACAGAAAGGGACTTCAGTTGTATGAATGTTTCATAAAGTGCTATCTGTGAACTCAAGTATGAGCAATTTGGATTTTTCAATTTGATCACCCTATATATTCGATATTTACACACTCTTAATGTCAATTTGCAATGATATGGTTACCAATTATTTATAACCATTGGCTAATGGTTAATTGCTCGACAGCTTGAGCAGATCTTGGTGTGAGAGTCGATGAGGTGGGAGGCACCAATATTCTAACCTGACTCCCCTAACAGAGCGGTTCCTTTTTATTGAATAATCAAGCGTTGACTCCATAAATTGACAAAAAATTTTCACCTCAATAGAAAAATGAATATTGATGAAGACCTATGCTATTAAATAAAGTTTCCATAGCTCAAATAAAAGTTCAGTCACTTACTTTTGAAAGATCGATGTTGAAACAGATGTGATTATTCGATCCATTAATTGTCATTCAGCTGAAGTCAAGAAACGTTACGTTCTTGCAGTTCACACCGACCCTGCCCAGAATCAACTGAATGTAGTCATAGGGTGTAGCAACTCTTGACTGGCTCACCAAACAGGTTTTTCTGGATCTTGACAGCATTATCTGAGGTGGTACATTCAACTGACTACCAACCATTGAAGTACCGAAATGGTAATAGTCAACATGCAAAATTGTTTCAATTTCAAAAACCATTCTATGAAAACGTGCTTGAGCAGAGCCAACACTTTTATAGGAACAACATTATTATATAAAAAGATTAAATGTGCGTTATTAATATTACAATTGTAACAATGTTGTTATATTAGTAGTAGAAGATCTTTGAATTGCGACATAGTAATAGCATTAATTCTTGATAACATACATCAAAACCGTAGCAGCCGTATTCAATACCGATTGAATCTAGAAATGCAAACTTTATATTTTAATTAATATACTCAGTGGGTGGCTCCACACCTGAGCTTTTCTCTAATTAACGGATTTAATGAATGGTTATTCTTTTCTACGATATTTTTTCAGCAGTATTA
>JAOTRI020130892.1:0-11428 GCA_028564885.2 Zoanthus sanctaehelenae
GTCGAATATAAGTTGCTGATCAAACGTTTACGTGAAATTCAAATAATGTAACTTGGATTTATTTAAAAAGGTGATTTAAATTTCAAGTTATCATTTTGATTTGAAGTTAAAATTTTCGATTTCGTTGACTTCAAAACAATTTGAAGTTGAAGTGGTGTAAGTTTGAATTCATTTTTTCCAAGTTCAATTTAATTGTATCCAATATTTCGACTTCAATTAATGGTATTTCGACTTCGATTATCGAATTTTTGAACTTCAATTTATATGAAACTTTGGAATATTTTTGTCCGTAAATGTACGCCATAGTCTCTTAGCTTTTCACAGTTGAGCATAAATGGTACAGCTATCACTAACTTTTTAAAAAGCAACATTAGAACTCCGATTCACTTTTCCCACAAGTTCACACTTCGTGTTTTACCTAAAAAAATACAATTCAAGTGATTTCAAAATATGTAATCAAGAATATACACAAAATTTACAAAACTCTTATCAAATTTGAGAGATTGTTTGAAAAAAAAAATTAAATTGTAAGTTTATTTGAACACCATGTTGACGATTAAATTTTGTGACACTGAGATGTCATTTTAAAATTCAAACTTTACTTTCGGCAATAATGTAACGCTCAAACACTTAATCTGACCAATTTATCAAGATTGCTGAAAATTACTTAGTCTGAAACACAAATTAAATATTTAACTCTAAAATTTGCATGACACTTGGACAGAAGAATCAGGGCAACGCAGAGATTTTGTCTCTTTTTTTGGATACAAGTGAAAGTTAAACACTGAGTTTTGTAAGATATTAAATCTTTTTTACTTACTACAACACATATTAAAATGTAAATCTTGCAAGTAGTTTGATTTTTTTTTCAGAATATGCAAAGCTATGTAAAAGTCGTGGAAACCGACAGCTGGCAAGCTATAGTCACGGATGGATTGAAGAGCATTAAGAGATATCTTATTGATAGATTTTCTCACATCAGGATAACTGATATTCCAAATGCACTTGTTAGCGGGAGTATATAAGAACCAACAAATACTGTGAAAAATCCGAATCAATCTGGCGCAGATATCGCCTCGTGCACTCTGGTACACTCATTCGACCAAAGAGAGACAAGTGTTTAACAGCTGAATATGGCTAAGTGTGAACTTTTCTGTGCCTCACTTCTTGTCGTGCTCTTGATTAACTTTGCTTACAGCAAACCAGGTACGTTTTTATCCAGTATTTATTACTGCAAATAAACTCTATAGGGAGCGGTTAAAATATGGATATATACCCACAGACTAGTTAATATTTTTGTTTAGCTCAGTTTGGTAAGTTATAGCTGAATAGCGTTGACATTTTAAATATATAAAAAACAACAATTTAATCTGAAGATAGACGACATTTTCATAAATGTTAAAAATTTGAAAGTTTTAAGTTTATTGGTTGTAAAACAAAGTTTCGTTGAAAAATAGAAAAAAGGCGTTTTAACGAAAGCCTAATATCCTAAACCTGCTTTAGAAATAAATATTCACCTCTATCGGGTAAATTCAGGCGAAGCTGTGGCTGAGTTGGAAAACTTTGAGTACTTGCCAGCTGAAATTTTCATGCACCTAGATATGACTCATGTTTTGGGATATCGCAGTGGAAAAACAATAAATTTTACTTGTCTGTATAATCACAGACTAAGTTTCATGAAGTACTGAATGTACTGAAAGGCGGTTAACTTGATCTAAAATAAAAGCTGAAGTCAAGATGTCGATAAAATGATACATCTAGTTATGATACTAATAGCTATGGCAAGTCCCACAAGGAAAATGTTCGTGATAACCGCGATGTCTCAACTAATTTTTATCAGTGGCTATCAAAAACACCACAACAGATTTACTGTTACCCTGTTAAAAATGCAATTGACCTTCTAAAGAATTGTTGAGATTGATTAACTATTTATGAATGAAAAAGCGGCCGACAAATTTACTGAACATTCTAATATTGCCTTGGGGTGTGAAAACGCTCACAACGTTGTCTATAGAGTATAAGTTCTGGGAGATTAAGCAAACGCCGTGAAGCTCTAAAAGCTTCAAAATTGAGCAGCGAGATTTCTTATCTAGCCGAGATCTGATGGCAATACGGGGTCACTACTTTGAACGATTAAAAGAGCGTCCATGTGCTCAACCTAATTGAATTCCAAATTGTTTTAAATATAATGTACCAATCACTTATCTATTGACATTGCACCTGAATTTATCTCATTACTGATGAAAATTAGAATACAGTTTCTATATAGTTTATAGAGGCTTGAAACTTAGAAAGTTAGTTTTCTTCCAGTTAAATGTTCAGAAAACATTTTGCATCACTAACAGGAATTGAATCCGTACGTAACCTAGTATACAGTAGCACGCTGCCTAGCAGCCCAGTTGGGGAGTGCGAAGCCCATTTCACCCCTCTCTCGCCCCAAGCCCTAATCCCAATGTACCCCTACGCGGGTTAAATATACCGTTATCCATATCGTAGTTCCCCGCCGCAAAAGGAACTGAGTATGATGAGGAAATTCTCCAATTTTCTAAAGCAAATTTATTTTCGGTCACATTTTGTTTTATTAACCCTTTCAGTACCAGTTAAATTATTAAGTTCTCCCAACTTGAGCATATGCATCGCATTAAACAAATATAAGATAATTTCACTTTTAATCTTCAGTAGTTCACTTTGTATGATCAATTTTCATTTTCTCATTACCAAAAGTCTTATTTTGTATCTGTTATGTAAGGAGAAGCTGAGTGTTGATAACTGATTGGGGGTGAATGGGTTAGTTCACCACTTGTACATATGCAGTGTTTTAATGTCCAAATATAGTCTTCTCGCAGCAAGGAGTTATTCAATCAACAACCAAGTGCTACAGTGAACACGACCGATACTCGAAACGCAGGCGTTTTTAATCTTTCATTTTTAAGAATATTTTATCAAAATACATTATAATATATATTCTATTCAGTAACAACAAAGCAAGTAACTGGAACGTGTACAGCTGTTTCGTCCTTGTTAAGACTCATCTGCACGGTATAGCTTTTCAGCCACAAGCAATAGAGCTACAAGGGCGAGTTCAGAAAGCTGCTTTAAGGCTAACTCCCACCGCACGAATGTGGGAGCTTGGTTAGTGTATGGCAAAACATACCACAGGCTGCTCCGGTTATACTTGCTTTAAGCTTTGTTGTTACTCGGGTGAAGCTGGTTGTGCGCATGCGTGCAGGTTCTGGCCAAACTCTTGAGTAGAGTTTGGGTGGTTTTTGCGTTTAAAAGTATTGCTTTTTATAAGGTTTGTAACTTAAAACTATTATCCACACATTTTATTATTACCGAAACCGTTCTGTTTGTAACAAGTACAAGAAAGAACCGCAACGTACGCCCGCGTCAGCTAGAGTCAGCTAGTATTGAAATAAACAATAAATGCTGCCTAGCTCGATTAGCTTTATAGTTATTTTTAGGCAGCATCAAGCTTATTTTGTGTATTTTTGCAATTGTTTATTGTATATGATCATTATACAGCATGAATAAATACTTTTTTGACTTTGACTTTGACAATATTGCTTTACTTTGCTTGCAGATTTTGCGTTTTTGAAGCCGTGGGAAATTGCAGAAGACGGTAAGCAAATCTCTCAAATGGAGGGGTGGGGGAAGAGATGAGAGATAAATTCCATGATCACGGCCTGTTCTCACAGGTCCTATATATGTTAAAAACAAACGAAAGAGTTATATTACGCCCTTATACTATTGTATTTTAATAAAGGTTTTAAAAAACCTTTCTGTAGGCCGTATATAATTTATTGTCATATCTGAAAGAGTTTTCTCAGCTGCAGTCAATCAATGTGTAACAAAAAGTGACTGTAAAACTCTCTGTTCAGTTTTCCTATTCATTGCTCTTTTAATATGTTGTAACAGTACAGCAATACCCGCTATACTATGACGTGGGAGCCGGACCGTTAGAAGATTCGGCTGTCGAAACTAAAATCCAGCAACAAACACAGCAAAAATGGACGTTTCTGTGCTTACCGGAGGAAGTGCTCTTAATTGGTTACGAGGCGGTGTGAGCTTTACTTAAGTGTTTTTCATTGGCTAAAACCTTCATAGACGTGTATATATATAGATATATATATAAAGATATATGGTTTGTGTTACTATGACTACAGTACCTACAGAAGGAGCCGTATAAAGGGGACTCTTCGTCCGACGTGTTTCTGATGTCCGCAATCTTTTCGCAACAGGGTAAAACTTACAAAAATCATACACAGTTTCAAGTAACAGATTTTTCTTTTCAATAAAATTGTTGTCTTTACTGTCTTTTCTGAAACATTTTCATTTACCTTTGGCATTTCTTGTCGATAAAAAATCCTATGGTAAGGTCGTGACACAATGATGAGAGCTAGCTAAGCTAAATCCTTATACGAGTCTAGTGGGCCATGACGCCGGCGCTTATGTCCGGTTTCTGTAATGTTAAGCGGATGAGAGTCTTTGACTCCCCCTGGACGGGACACTAATCCATCGCAGGCTAGCTCCCAGCCGACGCTGGTACTCATTTATCTACCCCAGGAGGATGGAAAGCTGAGTTGGCTAAGGCGGAAAAGAAGGCCACACAAATATTCGAACTTCGGCAAAGTGCCGGGGATCGAACTGGGGACCCTGTGGTTAGAAAGCAGAGATCTTACCAACTGCGCCAACCACGTCCGCCCAATAATGAGAGACTACACATTAATTACCAGAGTTCAAAGTTCTCTTTGTAAACCGTTACTAACAATGCATATATATTAAACTTCTCAGCTTCCGATTGCACAGACGACTTCGAGTTCTGCAACTGCATTGCGGCAAAGCCTGGGCGATGTGCCAGCGACATTGAAATTAGGGGAGCATGCGCACAATCTTGCAATGCTTGCGGTAAGATATGATTTGCTGGCATTTACATTCATTCATTTTAACTGAGCTACCTGAAGTAAACCCAGTTATAAAGTAGCTTTATTTTTTGGTGTTTTTTGTCGATTGGACAAAACGTATATCCCACAGTTCCTTGCGGCGCTACCTCGACTCACAAATTTATTTTTTGCGCTATTGCGCTGGAACAAAAGGTAGCCCAGTCACTGTGAACGCTTCTAGAGCGTCTTGTTAAATCTAAAAAAAAATTTTTGGTAATTTAAACCTAACAATTCACACCCACTAGCTTTGCTATGATTTTGAATATGCGTTAAAAAGTCTAATTGCAAAATGATGTATGAACAGCAATGTATTTAATGAAACAAAAATATTGTAGTTTGCAAGAAATTTAACTATATATTTGAGAGTTAAAGATGGTTCTAAAATAAAATGATTTAAGATTAAAAACATTAGGCAAAGGCGGATCCAGGGATTTTTTGAAATGGGGGTCTCAGGGGAAAATTTTGTGGACAAAGGAATCCCAGTCACATTTTTACCAGAGGAAGCCAAATAAACCGTTATGAACAACTAAATTATAACACGAAAATAAGACATCATCATCGTAAGAAATAAAATAAAGATTAAAGTCGTCCTTCCTTCAGGAAAAAAATACATTAATCTTTTTGGAAAACTTAATCTGATAATTAACCCCAGGAATAACTGGGGGGGGGGTACGGGGTCGCGACACCCCCGACCCTCCCCCTGGATCCGCCCTTGTTAGGTGCACCAAAATAGCAAAACCAATTAAACATCTTGTGTGCTCAGGAAACGCTCAATCAGGGAGTAAATTTACATAGGCCTTTTTTCCCGATCTTTGAATATAAAAACTCGTGTTCTACGACTTCTTAGTTAATTATCTGAGGTAACTGTCTCAGATACGCAAAAGGTAAAAATACAAATGCCTTTTCTTGCTCAAACTTTTAACTGATTGAAATCATGACAAAACCAATAGATTGATGTTCAGTTTTTAAATGTGAACAAATCTTATATGTGACTTTTTAAACTGATTGACTGTTTTGAATTCTCTAGAAAACAAGAAAAGAAATTCGTACGTCGCTGAGCTTAACAAACTGAAAAGACGTTTCGTGAAGAAACCAGCTCTCAAAGAAAAACGAAGTAAGTCAAATGTTTCAAATTTTTGACAGTTATAATTCCCTTTTAATTAGTTTTCTTTATTATAATTTGTTGCTTTGTTTTTAAGAAATAGAACAATAAATCCTTTGTCCACTGTGCGTAATCTACGAGCGCGATACGATTGGTTAAATTCGCATTACAGGAGATCGTTGCAATCGTATATCGTGTTCAACCTCGTTCTCAGAGCCATTTCCTCCAACCTCGTACCCAGGGTCATTTCACTGACGTAGACGTGAAATGACCCTGGGTACGAGGTTGCATTTCCTCTCCCTCAGCGAAAAAAGTAGAGGCGTCATTACCTGCTGTCCATCTGAGTAATCAGTACCTGATACAGTAAACTAAAAGATCGAATATTCAGAGGATTAGAAATTGTATGAATTCTTGTTTTGTTTACAAGTACTTGCCAGTCTTATGTTGGACACAAAATGGAATAAAATAGTCAGAAATTCACTCGGCTTCAACCAATCTTTTTCCCAGTCCTTCTTTCCCTTGGCCAGCGGTTAGAAAGCGAAACTTAACTGTGCAGGCTGCATTTATGGCGCATTCCTAAAAAGGTTGCTCCCAGATCTTTCGTTTTCTGACCGCGAGTCAAGAAGAACAAAAAAATCTGGGACGTGATTAGCTTCAACTAGAACCTGCGTTTGATTTTTAAAAACATTTTTAGTTTGATTAATACAATCACAGAACTGATTCAAGCGACAAGTTATTTACTGTCAACAGCATGCATAGCAAAATTAGGTTTAACATCAAATAAGACTGGACTAAAGATAGTTTTACAAATGGATAAGTTAAAAAACGTAAAAATAATATGTGACGAAACAGAATTCATAAATATAATAGATAAAGACTTTATTTAGGTGTCAAGTCTTTCTAGCTGGCCAAAGGCCTACTAATTGGGGACACTATCTTAATTTACCACTCTAAGGTGGACGGAGACCTTTCATATTACAGCATACACACAAACACAGATATAATCCCCGAGGACCTACGGTTTAACGTCCTTATCCTAGAAGACGTGAAAGTCTAACCATTTGTAGATGTTACCCGCAAAGACAGCACTTTCTCCTCAATTATTATAAGACGCTGAGTGTTGGTCCGGCCGGGAATCGAACCCAAGCCTTCCGCAGGATAGACTGGCATCTTACAAACTCGACTAACAATGCGGCGGTTATCACATAAAATAAAATTAATGATTACGGATTATTGCAGTGTTGTTGTTGCTATAACCGACTGACCCATTCCTAAATTGTATGAGCCAGGTTGTGGAGACGAGAGTCCGGATTGTGATTGCATGAAATACATGTGCAGTTTGTACGAGGATTACATGTCATCTATGTGTCCAGCGACCTGCGGCTTTTGTTAGGTAAGACGTAACTCCCATAATTAAGGGATGGCACAATTAGATACAATACAAACCTTGTCATTCATCTTCTGTGGCTGCTTTAGCATTAAAGAGAACTGAATGGTAAACTAACCCATTTTTGTCTGAATCTATTTGTATAGTAGATTAAATCTATGAAGTGATTTTTTTAAATTAGTCAAGTCATGTTGAGAAATGAAATATAGAAATGAATAAAACTCTCAGGAAAATGCTTGATACCGTAGTCGCAAATGAGCTTGTCATCGGTATGATATGACGTAGGTTATCAAACTCAGAATATAAATATTTCAGTTCGCTTCAAGAGTTGACATTTTTTTGGGCAATCGAGGTCTTATGAAGTTTCTTTTTTAGGAGAAGCTAGAAGTCGCATAGGAACCACGTTTTAACACATTAAAAAACCCTTAATTATATTGTTCTACTATGCTTAAATTTTCAAATGATGAAAAATCAATTTTAGCAATTTTCGTGATATTTGATGCTGTGTTTGTTGGTTGTCATCTTAGTTAATGTCAGCATCTGTTGCAGCCCATTTTTGCACATGCGCAGGAAGAACATCATTCGGATCCGTTTACAATTACAGTCTTTTATAAAGAGTGGGACTGGTTCTACCACTGGCCAACATGATACGGGACGTTTACAGAGTTTTTAGGACCTGTTTATATGAGCCCGGTGATCCGTTTGGGCGAGATGAAAATTGGCGTATTTATATGGGAGAATCAGGCCATGATGTTATGTATTTGGCAATCAAACTTCTCACTTTTGTTAAATTTTAAGAAGCACTGCTTTGGGAAGTACTGTGATAGGTATTTGACCTTCATAGTCCCTCAACATCTTGATGCAAAAAATCAGTTTGTGTACATTTCAAAACACACTAGTTTTATAGTTTTCCAACAGCGATGCTTCGGACAGATACTTATCCGATGAAAATAACTTCTGTTGTTGTGTATGAGTAGAAATATTTGTTTTAATGAACTTAACAAGTAATTAATCCAATTTGCTTAACAAAACTCAATTGTCTTTTTTGTTCATTAATATTCAAATAAACCTTTTTCTTATTTTAGACTTGAATCCGATGCTGTGCTTGGGATCTGTGAATGCGAGGGAAAGTGATATTGCGTCTCTCGTTTCAATTTAGGAAGTCAGTTTGTTTGAGAATATCGACAACTCTACCTTGCAACGAACGAGTGTAGTGTTTCTTTAACTCAATAAAGATGTGCGCCTTGAATGTGTTTTTTTTATTTCTATACATTATATGTTGCAGTCTGTAGATATTCAGAGGGTCTAAATTCGACTGGGTCACAATATCAGTTAACAGTTCAATTTTCTGTTATCAGTTAAATATTTCGTTTTAATAATCAAAAGAAACTGACTTTTTAAGGTTATGATATATATATGTTTAAAAATTTTGAGCATCTGCATTGATTGTTTTTGCATTTCGTTGGGAGAAAATGGCCTTTGATATATTGCAGTGGTTACATTGTAGATCTTTGTATTCACCATGTTGTGCTTGGTGTAAATGAATCCAAACTCAAACTATAGATAAAAAGTCATAGGTCAGTGCGTAAGTGGATAGTGCGAAGTGAGACCACCAAAGACAAGGCCGCGGTGCATTACCATCAGCAGTGCATCAAGCTCCATGTATCCACGGCCGTAGCTAGTAGGAGGGGGAATAATTGCCCCCCACCCCCAACCCTCCAAAGAATTTGGACGTTACTCAAAGAAATACGGTATTTGTGTCAGCTTATGAGTGCTCTGTTAACATTTCATAGCCCTTGCCCCTCCCCCCCCTGAAAAATCTTACCTACGGCCATGACATCCGTAGCAAGTGCGATTGGGAAAAACAAACGATGCTGATGCTCAAAATGAATTACTCTTCTTTCTTTGGATAATCATAACTCTTAGTCATTCATAAATGAAGGATATAGTTTTATTTTTGTTAACGATTTCTTCGGAGAATGAAATGAGACAAGTAAGGATGATATAAACTGGTCAACGAAAATAGACATAAAAAGGTAACATACAAAGTCATTAGTTTTTGAAAAAATATGCGCAAAAACAGAAATATAGAAGAAAAGTATACACTGAACAAGCAGAAATATAGAAGAAAAGTATACACTGAACAAGCTTACAGAAATATAGAAAAAAACTATAGACTGAACAAGCTTACAGAAATATAGAAGAAAACTATAACTACTATAGACTGAACAAGCAGAAATATAGAAGAAAACTATAGACTGAACAAGCAGAAATATTATAGAAGAAAAGTATAGACTGAACAAGCAGAAATATTATAGAAGAAAAGTATAGACTGAACAAGCTTACAGAAATATAGAAGAAAAGTATATACTGAACAAGCAGAAATATTATAGAAGAAAACTATATACTGAACAAGCATACAGAAATATAGAAGAAAACTATAGACTGAACAAGCATACAGAAAAAACACTAAACCTAAACAATAAAAGAAAGAAAAAAAAATTAATTTTTTAAAGATATCAATATGCGAAGTCAAAGTTTTAATACAAATTTAGAAAAATCAATTTGAGCAATGTTTTTAAATAACGCAAACCCAAGGATTTTGAACAGATTCATCATATTATTCTGAACTCTTGGGCCAGCGTATATTACATTGAATTTTGCACACTTAGTTTGAATTGATGAGATTGACAAATTGTAACTGGTCGACAACTATCGAAAGTTTGCCTCTGGAAAATAGAACATATAATAGGTGCGGTATAAAAATGATATTATATGAGCATTTTGAGTTTTTCTAGTTACACATTCATTCTATAAAATTATATGAAACAAGCATAAAAACCTGCTCAGTTTTGTAACTTATTGCCGCTCTAAAACAGAATACGTTATTCTAAATAGAAAAAAAAAGACAGATATTAAGAAATATTGCACGGATACAAGTTAGTACACAAGTACTAAACCCACTTACATTAAGAAATATTACACGGATACAAGTGAGTACACAAGTACTAGACCCACTTTTTCCCTAACAAGACTACATGCTGAGTGAACAAGATAATAATTTAGAATTAGATTACTTTTTAATCAGGCTATAAAAGCTCCAAAAGATAGAAACTTGTACATATACTATTTATAAATTAAAGACAAAACTATTAAAAAAGTAAACTCTTTATAATTAAAACAAACGTTTTTGAGTAAAAATCAGATTCGAGTGAGTTCCACACTTAGTTTCAAGAAAACTGATCTGAGTGACATTGAATATATTGTAACTTGTTCTAACTCTCAGTCTTTATAATGTATAAATATCAGAACTCGGTCCTTTTTGTACAAGCCTTAATGCCCTTGGTCTGATCTTTCAAGACCTCAATCTGACATTTTCCATACAGAACTCGTGCTTGGATATTAATCTCTTAATCTTTTAAAAAAAACTTTGTTCTTGCTGAGAGCAGGAAGCAAAGTTGTAGTTTTTCCAACTGCTGCTCTAAAGTTGATAAGATCATGCGCTGCATCTGAAAAAGCCTGAAAGGAGCTTTTTGTTGGTTTTTGTTAGCTCAGTCAATGTTGAAGCTAAAAACTGGTTACTCAAATTCAGCATACGGCTAATGTAGAGAATTCCACTCAATCTTGAGCTTGTTTCACCAAAGAACATTGTTTATCCAGATAATCTACAGTCCAAGGTACAGCAAACTTGACAACAAACACAACAAGAACCAGAATGATCCCTGCCATTTTCCACACTTCAAGAGGTAAACCGTGATATAGCGTCTGTAAAACTGAGGTATAAAATGAACAAACACCATCGTCATGTCATTGCCATTATAATCATCATCATTGCTATAATCATCATCATCATCATCATCACCATCACCATAACCATCACCATGACTATTGCCATCGTAATCATCATTGCTATAATCATCATCACCATAACCATCACCATGACTATTGCCATCGTAATCATCATTGCTATAATCATCATCACCATAACCATCACCA